>APFE030206034.1:175323-218952 GCA_000404065.3 Pinus taeda | reverse complement strand
ATGTGCCTAGACTGAAGAAGAACTTGGTATCGGTCACGATGTTGGAGGACAAAGGCTACGATGTTGTCTTCAGTAAAGGAAAGGTGTTCCTAAGACACATAGCCATGGGTCAGACAAAGAGGATAGGGATTCAGGTGAAGAATCTCTATAAACTAGAGGTAGATGATTGTGCAACATTGAGCACGAAAGCAGAATTGGTGCAAAGCTAAGACATTGGTGAGTTGTGGCATATGTGGTTGGTCGATTTACATCATGGGGCATTGAAGATAATGCGGCAGATATCTACAGGACTTCCCAAAGGTAAACTTGAGCAAGTTGACACATGCAAATGTTGTACCTTGGGAAAGTACACAAGTCTTCCTTTCATGATCGATAAAGTCGAGCATAGATTATCTTAGAGTGAGTTCATACTGATTTGTGTGGACCATTCTCAATGACATCCACAGTGAAGCAAAAGTATTATGTGATTTTCATTAATGACTATTCTTGTAAATGCTGGATTTATTTCATGCAGAAGGACCAAAATTTGACAAAGTTTTGTGAGTTCAGAGCTTTGGTCGAGAAAGAGTCAAGGAAGAAGATCAAGGCCTTGAGAAGTGACAACGATGGAGAATATGTCTCTCAAGAGTTTAAGGACTTCTGTGTAGCGGAAAGAATTAAACGAGAGTTAATGGCACCTCATAACCCACAACAGAATGGGATGGCCGAGAGGAAGAATAGAACTATTGTAGGGGTAGCACAGGCAATGCTGCATGACCAAGGCCTACCACTTCACTTGTGGGTTGAGGCATGCAACACAATGGTATATTTGCAGAATAGAAGCCCGCATCACATACTTGGGATGAAGACACCAGAGGAAGCTTTCTCCAATAAGAGACTAGATGTGGGTCACTTCAGGATCTTTGGCTCATCGATATATTGCCATGTGAAAAAGGATGCACGGAAGAAGCTTGAGCCGATAGCAGAGTTGGGGATATTTGTGGGGTACACTGATACACCTCACAATTATCGGGTGTACTTGTATACTAGTTGGAGGACAGTGGTTTGTAGAGATCTCAAGTTTGATGAGCAGAAGGCTATGCGAGTTTCCCTTGAGAGGGAGCTCCAACTACAGGCTGTGGAGGAACTATTGGTTCCTAAGGAGAAGCCTCAGACTGATGCGGAGCAACCACTTGTAGAGGTTCCAGGAGTGGAGACATCCACTCAAGCATTGTCTTCTAGAGATGGATGTAAGCACACAAGAGAAGATGATAAATTGTTGGAGGATGCAAGAGAGAATTTGGGAGCACCATCTTCTCAGGGCAGATAGAGGAGCTCACCTGAGAGGTACACTGGATACATGGCCCTTGCTGGGGAATGTATTGAGACAGAGCCATCTTCCTTTGAGAAAGCAGTGTAGCAACCGATTTGGGTTGATGCTATGGTGGAGGAGTATGACTCCATAATTCGTAACAGTGTTTGGCATGTGGTTCTGTTGGCTTTACAAGGTAAAGCAAGTTGTTGATGGTAGTGTGGAGAAGCATAAGGCAATATTTGTTACCTGTGGCTTTTCACAGGTCGAGGGGATTGACTATGATGAGACTTTTTCTCCTGTCGCAAGGTACTCATCTATCAGATCTATGTTGGCACTATCAACACAGATGGGTTGGAAGATCCATCAGATGGATGTGAAGATTGCATTCCTCAATGGCCAAATTGAGGAAGAGGTGTACATAGAGCTGCCAGAACGTTTTGAGACCTTTGATCATGAGTCACATGTGTGACGACTCAAGGGATATTTGTACGGGCTAAAGCAAGCACCTCGTGCTTGGTACACCAGGATAGACAACTACTTCAATGGGTTGGGCTTCATAAAGAGTGAAGCGGATGCGAACCTGTACCACATTGTGGTGAAAGGTAAGTTGTTGATCATCGTTCTTTATGTTGATGATCTCATATTGACTGGTGATGATCAGTTGATCGTGTCTTGAAAGGAGGATGTTGCAAGAGAATTCGAGATGAAAGACATGGGTCTCATGCATTACTTCCTTAGCATGGAAGTGTGGCAGAAGGATGGGGAGTTATTTGTGTCTTAGGGAAAGTAAGCCAACGGGATACTCAGGAGATTCCACATGGAGAAGTGCAAGCCCATGCAGACTCCTCTAGTAGGTAACTGGAGGAAAGAGGTTTCTACTTCAAGAGAAGTGGTAGAGGCTACTGTGTATAGGCAACTTGTGGGTTCACTGATGTACTTAATGAACATACAACCAGATTTGTGTTGTGCGGTGAACCAACTAGGTTAAGCAATGGTTCAGCCTACCAAGATGTTTTGGAAGGTGGAAAAGCATGTATTGAGATACCTTAGAGGCACATCTCAGTATGGATTATGGTATAGACAGACAGAGGGAGTGATGCTACAGGGCTTTATTGAGATAGATTGGGCAGGGAGTCCATCAGATTAGAAGAGCACATCAGGAGGGATTTTCAACCTTGGGTCAGTGGCAGTTTCTTGGTACAACAGGAAATCGAGGTTAGTTCCACTCAGCTCGGCAAAGGCAGAATACATGGCTGCAAGTCAGGCAGCATGTGAGGCCATCTGGATGCGGAAAATACTAGTTGGTTTGTTTGATCAGAGGATGGATCCAACTGTGATATATTGTGATAAACAGAGTTGTATCAAACTCTCTGAGAATCCAGTATGTCATGATAGGTCCAAGCACATTGACATCCAGTATCATCATCTCAGAGACTATGTAGCAAGGAGGATCATGTTGATGTAGTATATTTTGACAAAGGATCAAGATGTCGACATTTTGACAAAGGCATTGTCAAAGTGTAAATTCGATTTCCATAGAGACAGGATCGGGGTGGTAGATAATCCCTTTCTTGTTGAGAGCGAGTGTTGAAATATGGAAACAAGAATATTCCAATTTAATTTGTCCTTGAATTAAATTGTGAATTAAAATCGAATTTAGTCTTAACAGCTACTTGGAAATAATTAGTTAATTAATTTTAAATTAATTAGTTTGAGAAATTCAAGTTAGAGGTCTTTTTAAAGTCATGCAAGAGTTATGCCTTAAATTAAGGAGATAAGATTGAGTTATATTTGAGTTGTAATTAGTTAACTCAATTTACTGAGTTAAGTCCAGTTAAATTAGTTCCAAACTATTTGAGGAACTAATAGTGAGTTAACAGTCAGTTGATGCATTAATGCACTCAACTAGTGCTACTCCAGTTAACTGAATATTCCCTCATCAGAAACTCATGCATGTCTATTCTGAGAAAGACCTAGTTGAGATTAATGTTCAAGGATAATGTACTATCAATTTCATGTGTTTTCTCATGGAGAAAACTCATGCATGCTGTCAAGGATTTAATCCTTGAGGATTGTGCAGTTTTGCAAGGTTGGTTTTCCACTTGGTAATAGGAAATCATCCACAAGGAACAACGCAAGGAAATAGGAGCTTGGATGGCAGAGAGGAAGGCTGGAGAGAAGCCAAGATTGCCTCCGTGAGGATTGTACTGAGAGTTGGCTAGCTGTGAGAGCTAAGGCTTTGTATAATTCCTATGTATTTTCACCATTCATGATAACACAATAGTGTGGGTTTTTAGCAGAGGCTTTCTCCAAAGTATTTTCATGTATATTGTGCCATTGATTCTTCTTCTTCTGGTTATATTGTTCAACTCGATATTTAAGCTTCCGCAAATTGATAGTAGAAATAGGTTATAGTATTTTTCTTTGATTTATATTGCATTTTCAGGTTAACCTATAGAGATTTTCTACAAAGAATATATAAGGAAGAGGAGATTTACGGGGTTTCCTCTCAAGTGGAGAGGTTTTGGCCCTGGCTTGCAACCTATATTTTGGGTTCCTGTTCTTCTTGTTTTTGGTAGTTGTTTGATGATACACACATATAATAATAAGTAACAAAGATAATATGTAAAAATACATCACAGGTAGTTATCAAGTAAAGAGAAATCACTATAATCATTGCCCTATAGATATCTCAACATGGTATCAGAGCTAAGGTTGGCTAAGGGCATTATGAAGATCTATAATACATTGAAGAAACTCTTCAAGAAGTGTTAAAATGTATAAATCCATCTCAATAAAGGAATCAAGGAAGAATGGAATCTTCTATTCATCAAAAAGAAGGAAGTAACCAAGATAAAGGATGAAGGACTCTTCTCAGCATTCAATGGCACATTCCAAGACGAGAACATTTTGGTAACTGATAGTGGTGCATCTAGACACATGATTGGTCATCACAAAAAGCTGAAGACATTATCAAAAGGAAAATCTTCTTACTCAGTGGAACTTGGAGATAATAAGAGTTATCATGTAAGAGGAATTGGACCAACATTTACAGAGCTAGAAAATGGAAGCAACATTCATCTCAACAACATCCTATTTATTCCAAGTTTGCATAAGAACTTACTTTCTATATCAAGTTAAGAAGATAAGGGTGATAGAGTAGCTTTCATTCATGGAAGAGTTGTAGTATGGAGTAATAACTCAATTATAGAGAATTCTAGAGTAAATAGTATTTGTGAAGGAAGACTTTGCAGGTTGATGTCTCCTCTTGCACAAGATTTGGTTCACATTGAAATCAACCCATGTGAACTATGACATAGAAGATTTGGCCATCTTCATTTCAAAATACTTCCAACTCTAAGTTCTATAATAGAAGCAATACCTAAATTGAAAAAATATCATGGAGTATGCAAAGGATGTGCATTGGGTAAAAATACCAAGAGACCATTTGGAAACAATGTTTCATGGTCAAAAGAAATCTTGAATCTTGTTCATTTTGATGTTTGTGTTCCTATGACTTCTAAATCGCTTGGAGGTAATCTATATCATGTCACATTTATAGATGATCATTCAAGGAAAACTTTGGTTTACTTGATTAAATCCAAGGATGAAGTATTTACAAAATTTCAAGAATTCAAAGTTGAAGTTGAGAACCTTACAGAAAGGAAAATCAAGATATTAAGATATGATAATGGGGGAGTATACATCCAAGGAAATTATAGATTTTTGCAAGGAGTTTGGGAATAAGAGGGAGTTGATAGTCCCATATAATCTAGAACAAAATGGAGTTGCAAAGAGAAAGAACTGATCTTATGAAGAAAGTGTAAAAGCAATGTTACATGATCAAGATCTACAGAAATTTCTGTGGGGAGAAGCCAAAAAGACAACTATATATATTCAAAATCGAAGTCCCCATGGTTCATTGGATAACAAGACTCCTAAAGAAGTATTCACTGGGAAGAAACCAACTGTAGATCATCTCTAAATCTTTGGTTTTCCTATATATATTCATATAATGAAGGACAAAAGAATGAAGTTGGATCCATGAGGCATGAGAGGAACATTTGTTGGCTACAACAACAACTCTAAGGCCTATAGGATCTACATAAAAGAAGTACATCGTATAAAAGTTAGTCAACATGTCATATTTGATGAAATTATTACATTCAATAAATCAAAGGAACTTCCCATGGACTCTGATGATGAAGAACTTCCAGTATTTGAAGAAGAAGTTGACAGGGAAGGACAAGAATCTCACCATGAAGATGAAGGTCCCAGTGAGCCTATTCAACTTATGGTCATCCCTGAATCAAGAAATTTACCTAATTGGTTGAAGTCAACACTACTTGATGCAGAAGGTCATGGAGCAACTCAGGGCACATTCAGGGAAAGCAAGAAACCTAAATGATATTTTGGGTATGCAACCTACATGACAAACTAATAGAAGTAGTTCCATCCAATTTTGAAAAATATGTTAACAATCAAGAATGGAAGGATGCCATGAATGAAGAATATCAATCTATAATGAAGAATGGAGTTTGGGAGATCCTGCGTGGGCTCGAAGACAAATCTTAGTAACTTCCAAATGGATCTATAAGATCAAACATGCAGCAGATGGAAGCATTGACAAGTGTACGTAAATATTTGTGGCTAGGGGTTTCTTTCAACTTGAAGGCATCGTCTATGAAGAGACATTTTCTCTGACATCAAGGTATACAACTGTATGTTCATTGTTCTCTTTGGTAGCATCAATGGGATGGAACATCCACCAAATGGATGTCAAGGTTGCATTTCTGAATGGCACAATTCATGAGGAGGTCTATATCGAAAACCCTTTGGATTTCAAATTAAATAAAGAAATGCATATGTTTTCAGATTGAATAAGAAATTATATGGCCTTAAACAAGCACCAAGGGCATGGTATGCTAGGATGGATGCATACCTACGGAGATTAGCTTCACAAAGAGTCTTCTTTATCTAAACCTTTATATCAAGGTTGTGAAGGGTGAACCAATAATCATTCTTTTGTATGTAGATGATCTTCTCTTGACAAGTGTAGAAGGTTGAATTGAAGAATGTAAGAAGCAATTAGCAGTAGAATTTGACATGAAGGATCTAGGGCTGATGCATTACTATTTGGGACTGGAAGTCTGGAAAGGACCTGTTGAGATTTATCTGGGTCAAGGGAAGTATGTGATTAAGATGCTGAAGAGGTTTGACATGATGGATTGCAAACTAATGACAACTTTGATGATCACACACTTAAAAAGGCTAAGGATTTTTGAATTGATCCCAATAGATCCTTCAAAGTATAGAAAATTGATTGGCTCATTGATGTATTGGGTGAATATTCAGCCAAACATGTGCTTTGCAGTAAATTTTTTTAGTCAATTCCAAGTGGACCCGAAGCATGATCATGCGTAGCAACAAAACATCATCTGGAATATTTGCAAGGAACCATCCACTACTACCTGAAGTATGATAGAAGGAATGATGTCCAACTTATTGGCTATACAGGTTTTGACTGGGGAGGCAGTTAGCAAGATGGAAGAAGCACTATAGGAGGATGTTTCAGTTTGGGATCATCCATGGTCTCATGAATGAGCATAAAGAAAGATACAATTGCTTTGAGTAGTGTTGAGGCTAATTATACTGTAGCCTATGAAGTAACCAGAGAAGTGGTTTGTTTAAGGAAGTTGTTATCTGACTTATTTGCAAGACCTATGGACCTCACAGTGATACATTGTGATAACACCAGTTGCATATGATTGTTTGAAGACACAATATTTCATGGAAAGTCAAAGCATATCAACAACAAGTATCACTATATTCAGAAGCTAGTACAAGATGGTGTATTGCAACTATGGTATATCTCCATTGATGAGCAGGTAGTTGATATATTGACAAAATCTCTTCCTAATAAAAGATTTTGTATTTGAGAAACAAGCTTGACTTGGCTGATATATCCTCCCTATTTGAGAGGGAGATATAGGCACATCATTCTTGTCTTCACTTGGGAAGATAGAATGGAGGATTGGGTAAGCATATGGCATCCGATACTCTCTAAGGATGTGGTAGGGTATCAAAGATGAGAGTAGGTGTGGACCGATATTATTTGAGGAATGTCTATCTAAGATAATAATAGCCCAAAGAAGTCATACTCTATGAACACTCGTGTGGAGTATGTACCTTGAGAGACAATGATGATGGTGTCTATAAATCATTGGTCTTGCCAACATTATGCTTTGATCTTGTGGAGAGATAGAGTTGTTAGTCAAGGACTTGCTATGTGACAATGATGTTTGGTATGATGCTAATACATATGGGTTACCAATCCAACTCTTCTTATGAGATCTCTTCAGGTTGATAATTTCAATGTACCATTTATGCATACCTCCCTAGTTAAGAGGAGTGTTGAAAAATGTGTAACTAGGTCCAGTCTTCATAAATATGAAATGTACTTTTGATTATTGTAAAGTGTAAAATGAAAGAAAATTATTATTATTATTTTTATTTTTGGAGCATGGGTTTCATTCTCAATGTCTTTTATTTTATAGGTCAAGCACCCATTGAGTGCTTCTAGGGTTTGTCCTAGGTCAAGAAATCAAAAGATTCATTATCATAAGTTGAAGACCCCATCGGGCACATTATAATTTGTAAACAAAATTATTTTTGTCTTAAAAAGTGTCCAGATACCCTCCAAGCCCAAGTCGGCCTAGCAGTTGGCAAGTCAGCCTAAAAAGAAGAGCCATGTCCACCTTGAAGATCTTATATAGAGGAGGGAACTCATATTCCTTGAGACACATTCACTCATCTCTCATTCTAGTGAAGAAGAAAGAAGAAGAGGGCAGCAAAAAAGGAAGAGGACGAAGAAGATATTTGTTTGGGCTATTTCCCTCTCATGTGTGCTAAGGAGAACTAGGTTTTTTGTATCAAATCTAGGGTTTTTATCTATAAGTTCGATCTTAGAGAAAAGAAGACAAGTAGGTCAAATGAAGGTCACCAAGGGTCATCCTCAAGCTCTAGAAGTGAGGGAAAGGAAAGGGAAGGCTTAGAAGGCAGATTGAAGTTCACATGTGTGGCAACAACAATTGTTGGGGGGGTCGAAATTTCATGTCTATAGTGGAGGCCGAAATTTTGTAGCTGGAGGTCGAAGAAGTGCTATTGGAAGAGATTTTATTGTGGTTTGACTGGATCAAGGTTAGCACATCATATGAAGAGGTTGGTCTTGGTCTTGAAGGGTTTTGAATTTAGTCTTAAGGTCTTGGAATTCGTTAATTGAAGAATCTACAAGGAAGATAATATATTTGCTTGTTTTGCTCTCAAGTGGAGAGGTTTTGGCCCTGGCTTGCAACCCATATTTGGTGTTCTTGTTCTTCTTTTTTTTGGTAGTTGTTTGATGATACACACATATAATAGTAAGTAACAAATTTAATAAGTAAAAAGACATCACAAGCAGTTATCAAGTAAAGATAAATCACTATAATCATTTCCCTATAGATTTCTCAACACTCACTAGTGTACCATTTAGCTTTTCTTGGAAGTTGTCCTTTCAACCCAATCTACCAAACTTCATGTTGCCCTTGTCTTGTAGTTTTGTATCTCTTTTGCAAAATTGTATCTTTTGTGAACTTTTCTTGAGCATGTGGTGACAAATCCTGCATAGAAGGTAGGACATGTTCCTCTTATTGATCTAGCATGGAAAGCTAATATAGTTTCACATTATCTACATTCATAACTGAGTAAATGAGCATCTATGGTGGTAAATTGAGTCGATAGGAATTATCACCCACCTTTTCCAGTATCTCAAAGGGACTGTACTACAAAGCCTTGATCTTCTTACTAGGCCCTTATAACTCCTCCTTATTCAACTATAGCCATACCCTGTCTCTGACTTTGAACACTTTATCTATTCTATGTTGATCATGTCTATCCTTCTATTTCTCTTGTGACTTATGCAATGTCTCTCGTGCTTGTATATAGATATGCCTCATCTTCTCTATAATTTTTCCAACCCTCAAGGTGTCTCATGTAAGATCATTCCTCACTCCTTGTTGCCCATATGCTATGTCCAAAGTTAAAGGCAACAAATATCCAAAACAAGTTTCAAATGGGGACTTTCCTACAGAAGTGTGGACTGCTTTGTTGTAAGAATGTTGTATAAATACTAGATTTTCATTCCAAGTCTTGGGATGCGTCTAGTTGTATCCCTTCAGAAGTTGCACCAAAGTCCTATTGACTACTTTTTCTTGCCTATCTGTCTATGGATGGAATGTTGTAGATCGATTCAACTTTGTGTCCATCTTCTCCCACAATGTAGTCCAAAATACACTGAGAAATTGTGTCCCTATTTGAAATGATGCTCCTTGGTATTCTGAAGTGCACCCAGACCTTTCCAAAGAATATATTTGCTACTTTTTTCCTATCGATGGTCTTTTTATAGGGCATCATGGCACACATCTTGTTGAACCTGTCAATTATCGTGAACATGAAGTCATGTTCCTTCTTGGTCATTGGTAAACCTCCCACGAAATCAATGGAAATGCTTTCCCAAGGATGAGTGGGTATAGGTAAGGAATGATATAAACCTTGTTTCTTATTGCTAGGCTTGCTAGTACAATAAAGCGTGCATCCCCTTATGAACCTAACTACCTATTCTTGAATCTTGGGCCAATACACATATCTTTGTAAGTTGGTCATGATCTTCCCTATACCAAAGTTCCTTGCAACCTTGGAGGTGTGAGCCTCTCTAATCAACTACAATTTCTCACCTTCAAGAACACATAAATTATCCAACCTATAGAGTAACCCATCTTGGAGATGGCGTTCAATGATGTTGTCGTCATTGTGTACATGAATTTGACTCTATGACTACTAAACACCTCCCTTAAGTCCTCATCCTATACATACGTCTCTCTGCATCATGGGTGAATGGATCCATGTGCATAAGAGTCCCCAAATTTGTGATCTTTGATGTGGGTGACCTTGAAAGCATGTCGGCCAACTTGTTTGTGTCACCCTTTTTGTACTTAATCACCGAATGAAATTGTTGTAGAAACCTCATCCACTTGTAATGCTTGGTCTATTGTAGCTTATTTTGGGCCTACAATCAATGTAGTGGCTAGTGATTTGTGTGGATTACTATCTCCTTTCCCATTAGATGGTGCTTCCACTTTTTTACAACTTTCACTAGGGCATATATCTCCTTGTCATAAGGTTGTTAAGAACTATCCCATTAAATGCTTCAGAAGGGTAGCATAAAATCCTTCCTCTTTGCATCAATATTGCTCCCATAACATATGCACTCACATTTATCTCCACTTCAAAGGGTTGTTGCAAGTTTGGTAATTCAGTAATTGGTGCTTGGATAATTTTCTTCTTTAGCTCCTCTAAAGCCCTTTGATGATCCTTTCTCCACTAGAAAGTCTTTCCACTTGTTTTTATGGCATGGAGCGGTGTTGCTATCGCTAAAAAATAGGCTATGAATTTCCTCAAATATTGTGTTTCCCCAATGAAACTCTTGACCTTGGAAAAATTAGTAGGCACTAGCCATTTCATGATGGCCTCTATCTTGGAAAGATCTATCTTCATCTCTCCTCCACCTACCACATAACCTGAATACACCAAATATTGTTGTGCAAACTCAAAATGTTTGAGATTTGCTAGCAATTGTTGCTTCTTTAATGTCTCTAGCACCTATATCAAATGTGATATATGCTCCTTGTAGGTAGCATTATATACCAACATATCATCTAAATAAATAATAATAAATGAATGTATAAAATTCATAGTACATCTTTTATTATTCTCATAAATGCAGTTGGTGCATTACATAGGAAAGATGGCATGACCAACCGCTCATACAAAACTTTCCTAGTTTTGAAGGTGGTCTTCCACACATCTTCTTTGAATTGAATCTAGTGATATCCAGACTTTAAGTCCAACTTGGTGAAGTTTTTTGCTTTTTGCAAATGATTCAACAGGCCATTTATCTTAGGCAGGGGGTACCTATTCTTGAGTGTGATTTTATTCAACGCCATGTAATCTATACACATCTTCCAAGTCCCATCCTTCTTTGGCACAATGATAATGGGTGACCTACAAGGTGATGTACTCGATCAAATGACGCTAAGTTCCAATAACTGCTACAATTATTCTTCACCTCACTTGCACTTCTTGTACAACCCAATGTTTGGCAATGGGGAGTCTGGAAATAGTTAGATCTTGTGCTCCACTTCCTTCTTATGTGGTAACTCTTTAGGCTCTCATAACACAATCCCTGCATGCATGTCCAAAATCTTCTAGTTGTTGTTTTTGTTTCTTAGTACACCCCTCCAGGGATGCTTTGACTCTTATTGACTCAAGATTTCCCTCTTATCGACTCATGCTTTACCTCTTACCGACTCTTCTACAAATTTTATTTTCTCTTCAAAACAATAAATCCTACTTCTTGCTAGAACTTATTAATTTCTTAGCTTGGTTGGAACTTACAAGTGGAATTTTTGACTTTCCCTTGTACCTATTGATGGTGAATGATTTTCAATCCTTAACGGTCAATAATGGTTTGGCTCTCCACATGAATATTACATCTCGCGTGTACATGCAAGAACTCCCACACAAGTCCACATACATGAAGGGGAACCACATTTAGGTTTGCTTCATCAATAAAATCAACATTGATGGTAAATCTATTTTTCACTATTTTCTTACCTTCAATTCTTGATCCAGATTTATGGAGGAACGAAATGAGATATAGATATAAACATAAACATAGAGTTACTACAAAAAAAAACTTCAATTCGTTAATAACAAAGTACTGAAAATTGTTTACATGCAGAATGGAAATAAACTAGCTCGGGCGATGGTAGCTTATCTTTGAGAAGATATGTGCGGCTACATGCTTCCTGAACTGTGTTAAAATGAGGCTTGAAGGCCTAATAATTATTGAGAAACAATGGAAAACCATAGACATCCGAAAACCTAACCCTAGGAGATGAAGCACCAAAAGTATGTGGGCCTCATTGGGGTAAATTAGTACATCAACTTCCTAGGGTGGTAAATTTGGCATATGATATATGTTTGACACGTACGATACCTCTTTAGAAATGTATATTTGAGGACTACGAATTTCAACTGCAAACCCTTACCATAGGCTATTACTTTGCCCATTTTCCAAAAAAACATAATTTAGGGCCTCAAAACAACTGTGAAAGTTTAGGACTTGAAAAATACCAACAACAGTAAATTGTGCTACAATTAAGGAAACTAAAAGAAACAATGTTGGGGGTCCAAGTGGATCAGGTGGGTGGCCACCAATATCCACCTGGATCAATCCTCCCCCCTTAGGAAGCAATGATCCCCATTGCGTTGAGTGCCCCCATGAGATGGGGAAACTTCTGCTGAACTTAGTCCCTAGTGAGCCACTTGAATTGGTGTAGGCAATGGCTAGCTTTGATAACTTGATACAGTTGGATCTTTTGTTGGTGAGTTTTATTGAATCTGTGTCTATGATCTGATCAATTGTGGCATGTTCCATGCAGTCTACGTTGATATTTGTCGGTGTTAGTTGTTTCTCAATGTCTGATGTGTCCAACAATGGTGGAAAGTATGGTCGAAGGTGGTCCACATTGAACATTGGCTGCACGTCGACGAATGGGGGAATGTTGAGCTTGAAATAATTGTCTCCCATAGACTTGATGATGGTGTAAGGCCTGTATCGGGGTGGTCAAAGTTTTCGATGGGACAACAAGGTGTTATTTCATCAAATGCAACCAAACGTTGTCGCCCACCTGAAACTTATGTGGCACTTGATGTTGGTCATGTTGTTGCTTGTACTTGACATTTGACATATCCAAGATGTTGTGCACTTGATGGAAGATGTGTTGGATATATTCAATAAGCTTGGTTGCTTCATCAACCTTATAATGTACATGTGATTTTTTTTTGTTGTGTAGTCGCATGAGGCATGACAACATCAATCAGACACAATGGTTGAAATCCTAGATACACTTGAAAGGGATTGCATCTAGTCGTGCTATGGAGATCTCTATTGTAATTGTGTTGCACATAAGGAAGGCTCTCGTTCCAGGTTCGTGGATGCTTGGAGTTGTACATGCGTAGTATGTGTACTATCATCTTGTTGACAATCTATGTTTGACCATCAATCTAGGGATGGAATGTAGTCTACTTGGTGAGCTTGGTGTCCAATAATGTCTACAAGATCGATCAAAGTGTGCTCAAGAACTTGTTATCCCAATATGATATAATGGTTTGTGGGATCCCAAAATGTACCCACACTCGTTCAAAGAAGAGTTTGGGAGTGTCCTCTATTGTGATACTCTTCTTGCAAGCCGCCAATATAGCTATCTTAGAAAAAAATTCCATAACCATAAATACACAATCATTGCCATGTTTGGTAGAAGGGAGGCCAAACATATAATCCATGGAGATGGATTCCTAGGGTTGGCTAGGAGTAGGAAGAGGAGTGTACAGGCCTTGCTTCTTGACAGTTGGCTTGGTGATGGCACATGTAATGCATGATCTAATATATTTTCCAACTTCCTGTCGGAGTCTTGGCCAATAAAAATTCTTCTATAGTACGACCACATTTTTCTCTACACCAAAGTGTCCTGCAACTTGAATGTAGTGCACCTCCTAAATCAGTTTGGCATGCTCTCTTAAAGGAACACAAAGGTGGCCCAGGTAGCATAATAATGCATCTTGGAGCTGGAAATTTGGAACTTACTTGCCATCCACTAGCATTTGGTATGTGGTGGTGAACTCTAGATCATTTTTGTATAGTTACAACCATCCAGAGGTCTCATGGACACAAGAGTTGAGAACAATAGTTAGTGTTGCAACTGGGGGTCAACTGAGATACTCTGCAACATGATTGGTGCTTCCCTTGTATTTAATGTTCAAGTGGAATTGTTGCATATATGCAGACCACTTCTGATGACAACCATTCTGCAACTTCCTTTATGTTTGTATAAACTGAAGAGATTGGTGATATGTGTGGATGCTCATCTCCTTCCCCAGAATGTAATGTTTCCATTGTTGGCAATCCTGCATGATAGAATACATTTACTTATCATAGGTGGGGTACTTTCGAATTGTATTGGAAAGTATCTTACTATGATAGGCCACTAGATGCTCTTGTTGGGTGAGAACTACAATAATAGCATAGTCATAAGTGTCTATATTGATTTCAAATGGTTGTTGTAGGTCTGGAAATGTGAGTACAAGTGCAGAGTAGAGGCAGTGCTTCTACTCAATGAATGTCTTCTATTGGGACTCATACCAGGAAAGCTTTGCTTTCGCTCCGCCCTTGGTAACTTGACTCAAAGGCCAAGTGATATAGGAGAATCCCAACACGAACCTCTGATAAAAATTGACAAGGCCCAAAAAAGTTTCAAAGCTATGTTAGAGTGATCGAGGCTAACCAATCTTGAATGACTTGAATCTTAGTTAGATCCACATGCACACATTTCTCATCTATGATGTAACCCAGATATTGGATGTGACTGATGCCAAATGTGCATTTCTCTAGGTTGGCTTATAGTTTGTGTTCCCGCAAGGTTGGAAGGACTTGTGGAATGTGTTGCAAGTGCTCTTCCCAACTCTTATTGAAGATAAGAATGCCATCTAGATATACAACCATGAATTAGTTGGTGAAGGGTTGCAAAATTTCATCCATCAACCTCATAAAGTTTGCAAGGGCATTTGTCAACCCAAAAGACATGACCAACCATTCAAAAAGGCCCTCCTTGGATTTGAAGCTGGCCTTCCAGACATCTGTGGGCTCCATTGGAACCTAGTAATATCCAAACTTCATATTGATCTCATTGAAATACTTGCCCCCCTTGAGCTGGTTAAGAAGGTCACCAATTCAAGGGATTTGTTACCTATTCATGATAGTGATTATGTTTAGTGTATGATAATCAATGCAGAGCTTCTTAGTCCCATTCTTCTTCTCTGCAAGTATAATTGGGCTCCCACAAGGTGAGGAACTTGATTGAATGTGCCCCATGTTGCAGTAGCTCCCAGATCTTCCACTTGATCTCTTCATTTTCCACAATGGAGTGGTTGTATATCGACCTATTGGGCAGAAGTGCTTTGGGGGTCAGATCAATTGAATGCTTGACATAACATTGCATGGGAATCCCTATGGGTGAGGAGAAGATGTCCTTGTATTCGTCCACGATCTTAGCCAACTTCGTTTGTTACATGGAGGAACCCTTCTAGGTTGCCATGGATGTGGCCATGAGATTCCCCTTACTTTGAGAGAATAAAAAAGAAAACAAAATTCCTAATCTTGGAGATGATATTATTGCATTCCTTAGCAAAGATAAAAGAGATGGTAGTAGGCAGGGCTACCTTCAGTATCCTATCTAACTTATTGTCCAAAGTAGTAATAATAGTGTGAGGCTTAGAATCATACACAACAGGATGCTTCCATAAGCATGGTTGGCCTAATAATACACAACTAACTTCAAGTGGAACAATGTCACACAATACCTCATATGTGAAGGGTTTGATGTTGTAAGGAGGATGACACTGCTGGATGAGGTGGAGATCTCATCCTTGGTTAAGCTACCCGATGGTGTATGAATATGGGTGTGGTTTGGTCGGTTACTTAATGACATATACCGAGATGAGGTTATTTTGGCTCTCTCTGTTGATAATTAATTGCAACAGAGACCCCTTCACCCACATCTGTGAGTTGAAGAGTTGCACCCCTTCCTCTGGGTCTTCGGGCTCGATCTTTTGCACCTTGGTGGTGGAAATGGTGGTGTTGGGATCTGCGTCAATAATCTACTTCAATTTATCATTCCCTTTTTGATCTGTAAACTTCCATGGATATTCCAATTGACAGTTTGTCGCAACAAATATGATAATATTATATTAAAAAATCTGAGATTCTACACTATCACAGTTTTATTTAATTTCTAGATCTGTAGATTTTACTATAATTAGTGCATGCATGTGAATGTAACTTATGTATAAAAGTAGGGAATGAATCAAACAAGCTTACACACACATAAGACACAAGATATGCTCTCTAGGAAACCCTTTCAGGAGAAAGCCTAGCTGGATGGTGAGGTCACTTCACTCTCTTTCTCTGTTTGGAAATATGGTTTTAGATATAAAGAAGTAATGTTTGTGGCTCGTGGGCTGCTATAGTGCACAAATCCTCTCCCTGTGCTCTACCTCCTATCTCTCTTGGCTATCTTTTCTCAACTATGGAACAAAATGCTCTCGAAAGAATGGAATGCCTCTTCCTCTTAGTGGCCCGGTTATAACACAACTTGATAGCCTACTAGTGGTTAAGTTTGGCTACATAAACTCTTAACTAGAGTTAAAAAATAAACTCTTTTAGAGTATTTTACATAAAAAACACGTGTCTATCCCCTTTTGCATGAATAACGGGGGTTGATGTGGCATCCTGCCGAACTATAGGTTTGAAAACAAGAAGGTCAACTTCTAAGTGGCATAACTTTTGCATACAGACTTCGATTGACGCGATTCTTACATTGTTGGAAAGATTTATGTGTGTAGAATAACATGAAAATGTGCATGCTTAGGCAACAAAGTTTTACCCCCCCGAAAACATCATTTGGAGCCTCAAAACGCTCCATGAAGGTTTCAGATCCCGTTTCTCCAAACTGGGTCTCGTTGGAAAAAACAGTTCGTGAGCTGATTCCTACACTTTTTCCACTCCAAATGCATTGAGATGGATGAAAAACAATATAATGATCCAATTCGAATCACACCTCCCCATTGTGGGAGGATTTTGGTCCCCAAAATCTTTTACTAAATGAGGTGAGGAAATTTTTCCTCCACCTTCTCTCTGGTGTACCATTTAGATTTTGCCTTGAAGTTGTCCCTTCAACCCAATCTGCCAAAGGTCTTGTTGCCCTTGTCTTATAGTTCTGGACCTCTTTTGCTAAATTGTATCTTCTGTCAACTCTACCTGAGCGTCTAGTGCAAAATCCTCCACAAAAGATAGGACCTGTTCCTCTTCCCCATCTAGCATGGAAGGCTCATAGAGTTTCAAATTTTCTAAATTTACAATTGAGTAAATGCACATATATGATTGTAAATTGAGTCAATAGGCATTATCACCCACATTTTCTAGTATCTCAAAGGGACCATACCTTAGAGCCTTGCTTTTCTTACCAGGCCCTTGCAGCCTCTCCTTGTTCAAATGTAGCCATACTTTGTTTCCCACCTTGAATGATTTATTTGTTCTGTGTTGATCATGCCTGGCCTTATACTTCACCTGGAAATTCTATAGAGTTTCATGTACCTATATATGGATATGCTTGATCTTCTCTATAAATTTTTCAGCCCTCAAAGCATGTTCTGTAATGTTTTCCTTCATTCCTCCTTGCTGCCCATATGCAATATCCAAAGGTGAAGGTGAAAAATATCGAAAACAAGTTTCAAATGGGGACTTTCCTATAGAAGTGTGGACCACTTTGTTATAAGAATGTTGTATATATACCAGATTTTCATCCCAGGTCTTCGGATGCTTCTAGTTGTAATCCCTCAGAAGCTGCACCAAAGTCTTGTTGACTACTTCTGTCTGCCCATCTATCTGTGGATGGAATGTTGTAGATCTCTTCAACTTCCTATCCATATTCTCCCACAATGTAGTTCAGAATGCACAGAGAAATATTGTATCCCTGTTTGAAATTATGCTCCTTGGTATCCCAAAGTGTACTCAGACCTATCCAAAGAACAAGTTGTTGCTTCTTGTTCACTTATGGTAATTTTATAGGGCATCAGAACACACATCTTGCTAAACCTATCAACTACCACAAACAAGTAGTCATGTCCCTTCCTAGTTGTCGGTAAAACTCCCATAAAATCCATGGAAATGCTTTCCTAAGGACTAGTAAGTATAGGTAAGGGATGATACAGACCCTGTTTCCTGTTGCTAGGCTTGCTGGTACAACAAAGCATGCATCCTCTTATGAACCTAGCTACTTATTCTTGCATCTTGATCTAATACACATACCTCTGCAAGTTAGCCATGATCTTCCCTACACCAAAGTGCCCTGCAACCTTGGAGGTGTGAGGCTCTCTAATCAGTTGAAAACACTCTCCTTTAGGAACACATAACTTATCCAACCTGTAGAGTAACCCATCCTGGAGATGGTAGTCAATGGTATTGTCACCATCATGCACATGACTCTGACTCTGCAACTATTGATACACCTTGAAGTCCTCATCTTCTTAATATGCCTCTTTGTATGCATCATGGGTGAATGGCTTCATGTGCATAAGAGTCCCCAAAGATGTAATCTTTGATGTGGGTGGCCTTGAAATCATATCGGTCAAATTGTTTGTGTTTCCCTTCTTATACTTGACCACCAAATGAAACTATTGTAAAAACCCCATCCACTTGTAATGCATACTTTGTTGTAGCTTATTCTAGGCCTGCAAGCACTGTAATGGCTAGTTATTCGTGTGGATTATTGTCTCCTTTCCCATCAGATAGTTCTTCCACTTCTTCATAGCTTGCACCATGGAAAATAGCTCCTTATCATAGGTAGGGTACTTAAGAATTGCCCCATGAAATACTTCAGAATGGTAGCAAACGAGCCTTCCTCCTTGCATCAAGAAAACTCCCATAGCATACCCACATGCATCTATCTCCACTTCAAAGGGTCATTACAAGTTTAGTAATGCTAGAATTAGTGCTTCATTGATCTTCTTCTTTAACTCATTGAAAGCCTTCTGCTTACCTTTTCCCCATTGGAAACTCTTTCCACTTGCTGTTATGGCATGGAGTAGTGTTGCTACAAATGAAAACGAGGCTATGCATTTCCTTAGGTACTGTGTTGTTCCAATGAGACTCCTAACCTCAATCACATTAGTAGGCATTGTCCATTTCATGATGGCCTCCATCTTGGAAGGATCTATCTTCAATTCTCCTCCACCAATCAAATATCCCAAATACACCAAGGAATGATGCACAAACTCGCACTTCTTGAGATTTTCTAGTAGCTAGTGCTTCTTCAATGTTTCCATCACTTGCGTCAAATGTGAAATATGCTCCTCCCAGGTAGCACTACATACCAGTATATCATCCAAATAGACAATAACAATTGAATCTATAAAAGGGTGCAATACATCATTCATTAATCTCATAAATGTAGTTGGTGCACTACATAGGCCAAATGGCATAAGTAACCACTCATACAAACCTTGCCTGGTTTTAAAGGTGATCTTCCATGTATCTTCTTCTTTGAATCGAACCTGGTGATATCAAGACTTCAAGTCCAGCTTGGTGAAATACTTTGCTTGCTACAAATGTTCTAGCAAATTGTCTATCATGGGCAGGGGGTATCTGTTCTTGAGCATGATTTTATTCAACGCCCTGTAATCTATACATATCTGCCAAGTCCCATCCTTCTTTGGCACAATGATGATAAGTGACCCACATGGTGATGTACTCAGTCGAATGACACCCTGTTCCAACAACTAATGCAATTGTTTCTTCACCTCACTTGCTTTTATAACAAACTGTCTATACAACCCAATATTTGGCAAAGGGGAGTTTGGTAATAGATAGAGCTCGTGCTCCAGTTCTCTCTTAAGGGGTAGCCCTTTAGGCTCTTGGAACACGTCCTTGTATGCATGTAACAACTCTTCCAATTGTTGTGTTTGTTTCTTAGTACACCCATCTAGGGATGCCTTACCTCTTATTGACTCCTCTACAGACTGGTTTTCTCTTAAAAACAATAAAACATACTTCTTGCTGGAACTGATTATTTCCTTGACCTGGTTGGCACTTACCAGTGAAATTTTTGACTTGCCTTTGTATGCGTTGATGGTGAATGATTTTCCATCCTTAATGAGTCGGTACTAGTTAGCTCTCCTCATGAATATTGCATCACGCATGTACATGTATGGACTTCCAAGCATGACTCCACATACATCAAAGGGAACCACATCTAGATCTATTTCATCAATAAAATCAGCACTAATAGCAAATCTAATTTTACATTGTTTAGTTACCTTCAACTCTACATCCTTATGTACCATCCCAATGGATATGGGTTTGGATGATCACGAAATTCCAACCCAAACTTCTTGAATAGATCTACTGCAATGAGATTTTCCTGTGATCCTGAGTCAAACAGAGCATCAATCTTTGCCTTATAGACCTTTATCTTTACATTGTATAGTTTGGTCATTTCTTTCTCTTCATGTTGTTGAAGGCTACTCAGATTCACCTCCTTCTGTACTGATGTACAAACGATCTTCTCATCCACGTCTAAGTTGATTTCAACTTGGTTGCTTGAATCAATGGCCATGAGATTCTTCTTATTATCTTTCTTCTTGTTCTTCGGGTTTAGCTTTGGATGCAACTCCCATCACTTCTCCTCTGTATGGCCATCAATGTTGCAATGGTTGCTAGGACCTTTACACTGGTGTGTTGTGGCTATCATCTTTTTATCTTTTCCCCCTTTTTGCTTCCTCCATCCATAGAAACGTCTTGTTTCTCTTTTTGCTTTGATCCACTTGATTGCACTCTTTCCAGGCTTATGTTCTCTAGGTAGTGTGCCTATACACAAGCCTCGTCCACCGTTTTGCGATTGAACAACATCACTTGCTCACACAAATTCTGGTGCAGACCCCCCAAGTACATTTGGGTTCTTTGGAGAGATACCCAACATTATAGCCATCTTTCTGAATTCTGTGGTGTACTCCTGCACGCTTTGGCTCGACTTTTGCCTAAAGTAATGTCACCGGATCCACTGGTCTTCTACGCACCCAATGGGATAAATCTGTGACTTAATCAAGGTTTTGAAATCCTCCCACTTAGTCAATGGAGATTCTCCTTCCAACCATAGGGTTTTCATGAGGCTCTCCCAGCAAGTCAGTGGAGGGCCCTCCAATTTCGCCTATGCGAATGAGATCTTCTTCCCTTCCTCGATCTGATGGACATTGAAATAAACTTCCAGTTGTTGCAACTAATTGTTCAACTTTAGAGCATTGATATCACTGTGTTATGGCTTGATATTGACCTTTTCTTCCACTTTAAACAAGGATTGGTTCACAACACTGGAACTGGGTTGATCTTTTCTGGGTTCTTTCTTCATCTCGTTATCTGCATCTTCTTGATCTTCTGATCCCCCTTATGACTTGTCCTCTGCATTCAAACCTGCATCTTCTCTAAATATCCACAGCTTATTGCTTAGGGCCACTATGAGGAGGTTTATATTGTGGTTTATGTCCACGACTTGTTTTTCAAGCCTCGAAAACCTCACCTCTGCAGGATCACGAGGTTTGTTTACATATTTGTTGCCCATGATTAGGGTTTTATGATTTTCGGTGTCGACAGATCCCTACAATATCCACAAACCCAAATGAACATGGTATGATATCAAATGATCCATAAACTGCTATGGATATTCCACTGGACAATTCGTCACAACAAGTATGATAATATTATATTAAAAATCTAAGATTCTACACTATTATAGTTTTATTTAATTTGTAGATCTATAGATTTTACTATAATTAATGCATGCATGCGAATATAAATTAATTTAGAAAAGTAGAGAATGAATAAAACAAGCTCACACACACATAAGACACAAGATATGATCTATGGGAAACCCTTTAGGGAGAAAATCCAACTCGAAGGTGAGGCCATTCCAATCTCTTTCTCTGTATGGAAATATGGTTGCAAAAACAAAGAAGTAATGTCTGTGGCCCATGGACTGCTACAGTGTAAAAATCCTCTATGTGTGCTCTACCTCCTGTCTCTCCTGGCTATCTTTTCTCAACTATGGAAAAAAATTCTCTCGAAATAATGGAATGTCTCTTCCTCCTAGTGGCTCAATTATAACACAACCTGATAGCTTACTAGTGGTTAGGTTTGACTACAACAAATCTTAACTAGAGTTACAAAATAGACTCTTCTAGAGTCTTTTACATCACAAACATGGATAGCCCCTTTTCTATGAATAATGGGGGCTGACGCGATATCCTACTGAACTATAGGTGTGAAAACAAGAAGGTCAACTTCTGAGTGGCATAACTTTTGCATACAGACTTCGATTGACGCGATTCTTGTGTTGGAAAGATTTTTGTGTGTAGAATAGCATGAAAAGGTGTGCTCCTTGGCAGCAAAGTTTTACCCCCAAAAAACGTCGTTTGATGCCTCAAGACGCTCCTGGAAGGTTTCAGTCCCTGTTTTGCCAAACTGGGTCCCGCTGGTAAAAATGGTCCCAAGCTAATTCCTCCACTTTTTCCACTCCAAATGCATCCAGATGGATGAAAAACAATATAATGATCCAATTCAGATCACTTTGTTAGAGTCTGACTAAGAGTCAGAACATGCATTTGATTTTGGCTCAACCACAAGTGACTTTTTGGCGTGACACTCACTTGCATTGTGAGTGGGTCCTTGTGGAACTCACACTACTTCCCTATGTCCTTCATCATATTTGTGGTGTTCCTTTTCTTGGAAGCTTCGATGGGATGTCCTAGGTCACCCTGCCTTAGATTTTTCCTTTGTTCTATGGTTTTGGGGTGCCTTTTCCTTGCTTTGGATTCATAGATCCAAAGTCTCTTTTCTTTTGTTTAATTTTATGCTTGATCTTGACACTATATTGGTATGCAGTGCCAAGCAACGAGATGTTTAGGAACTCCATCTTGTCCTAGATGTATTTGTGTAGATAGCTACGATACTTGAGTACGAGATGTCACTCATAATCCTTGATACCCAACTTCGTGTGAAGGGTATGAAAGATACTTGTGAACTTCGACTACGTCTTGGTCCCTTCCTTGTCGTAGTGTGGTCCATTTTATGTACTTATCTTCATAGCTCCCAACAAAGTAATATTGTTCCTTGATGGAATCCTGGAAAGAATTCCAAGTGGATGTGGCTTAAAATAGTGTGCGTTCCCTCTCATTCCTCTGCCGATAGTAGGTTTCCCACTAGTCCTTAATGTTGGGGGCGACTTTGAGGAGTGAAAAAGTCATATTTTCCCTATTGGAAAAATCCTGAACCAAAATGTATCCTTCCAATAGATTTTACAATTTATCTATGACATCTGCATCTATTTGGCCTTCACATATGGGAATGTCAAAGTTTACTTATACCTTAAATGGAGTGGCACCTCGAACATGGCTACCAGATGAAGATGCATCACTTTTTGGCATCCATCGAAGGATCTAGGAAGAGTTGTCCAAAATATCGTTCCTTTGTCACTCGAGGGCTTCTTCAAGAAATATTTTGAAATGATCTCCTACTCCCTCATCTTTCATTTCTTTTTCCATGGGAGGCTATTGAAGATGGAAAGGCTGGCCTTGCAAAGGTTCAACCAGTTCAAGCCCTAACTCCTTATACCTCGACCTGATTGGGGACATGCACAGAAAAACAGAGAAAGTGAATACCACTCTAATACCACTGATCCATATTTATGAAGGAACAAAATGAAATACAAATATAAATAGAAACACAAATTTTCATTGAAAACACAACTTCAATTCATTAATAAGAAAGTACTGAAAATTGTTTACATGCATAATGGAAATAGACTAGCTCAGGTGATGGTAGTTTTATCTCTGAGAATATATGTGAGGTTGCATGCCTTCTGAACTATATTACAATGAGGCTTAGAGGCCTATATATAATTGAGGAACAATAGAAAACCCTAAACATTTAAAAACCTAACCTTAGTAGATGAAGTGCCAGAAGTTTGTGGGCCTCATTGGGGTAAATTGGTACATCAACTTCCCGGGGTCCTAACTTAGGTATACGGTCTCCATTTGACGCGTATGATAACTCATTAGAAATATCTATTCGAGGAATACAATTTTTTATTATAAATCTTTATTACAAGATTTTGGGTTTTTTTTTTCCCAAAAAAATGTCAATTAGGGCCTCAAAATGGCTCCAAAAGTTTAGGACCCAAAAAATGCTAAAAATAGTAAATTGTGCTATAATTAACAAAACTGAAAGAATCAATGTTGGGGGTCTAGTGACCATCAATATCCACCTGGATTAGCTCTGCATCCTTATTTACTCATCCTAGTGGATATGGGATTGATATGGGATTGAAATTAGAGGGCATGACTCTCTAATTTTAGTCGTGCAAATGAAATCTTCTATTCTTCCTCAATTTGATGGACATTGAAATACACTTACAGTTGTTGTAACCAGTGATTCAACTTTAGAGAGTCAATCTTGCAATGACATGAACTGATATCAAACTTCACTTCCATTTTGAATAGGGGTTGTGATTGATTCATGATACTCAAAATGGTTGATATTTTACGGGTTCTTTCTTTGACTGGTTCTATATTTCTCCTTGATCTCTTGATTCCCCTTCTGATTTGTCCTCTACATTAGAACCCCCATCTTCTCTGAAAAAGCCAAGATTATTGCTCAAGGCTATCATGAGGAGATTTGCATTATGATTAATATCTACAAATTGTTGTTCCAACCATGAAAACCTCTCCTTTACAAGATCATGATGGTTATTCATAGATCCATCGGTCATGTTAGGGTTTTATGTCTTTTGGCCCAATCGATCTAGATCCCTTACAAATATCCACAATATATACCCAAATAAATCAAATTTGATACCAATATGATATGTAAACTATTGTTGATTTCCACTAGATAGTTCCTCACAACAGATTTTATAAAACTATATTTAGAATATGAAATTCTACACTTACACTTCTATTTCTTTTTATATTTCTAGGTTTGTAGAATAATGTTAATAGTGCATGCATGAAAATTAAAAATTATGCAAAAAATAGAGAGCAATGAAATAAAATATCACATGCACATTTTACACATGATATGACTTGGGAAGGTTGCTCCACTCTTTCTTTGAATGGAGATATGGATGTGATTATAAAGAAGTATGCCTTGTAGGTTGTGGGCTACTGCAATGCATAAATACTCTTTGTGTGCTCTATCTCCTGGCTCTCTTGTTATTTTTTCTTAGCTATGGAACAAATGCACTTGAAATAATGGAACCCATTTTCCTCCTAGTGGCTTGGTTATAACACAACATGAAGCCTGCTAGTGGTTAGGTTTGACTACCGTAACACATTGCATCCTCTCAAATTATGGTGGTGAAGATAGGAAGGTCAACTTCTGATTGGCATAATTTTCACACATAGACTTTGATTGGCATGATTCTTGCATCATGAGAAAGGTATATGTGTTTAGAATAAGATATTAGCATAATGTTACATGTTTCTTCTCTTTCTAGTATGACAATTCCTATATAACTAGGTATTTTTGTTTTTGGTAGTTCCAATGACTTTTCTATTCCTCCCATGTGATTTAATAAATATTATGATAAGTGGTTGATTATGTAAATAAGGTTTGAATATAGTTTGGAAACATTTTAATTTTATGAATTCATATAGGTCTTTTTTAGTTGCAATTTAACCTTAAGGTTTGCAAACAATTTTGGATTTGAATATAGTTTGGAAACCTTTTAATTTTATGAACTCATATAGGTCTTTTTTAGTTGCAATTTAACCTTAAAGTTTGTAGACAATTTTGGAAAATTTTGAGATTTAAGTGTTACGTCCAACCCCTAGTCATATGGATTTAATAGGGGGCTATGACAAAGGATTAGAGAGAAAATGCATTGAATGAGGTCGAAGTTTGGAGGTCTAGATATTTGGAAAATTTTATAAAAGGATTTTTTAAGAAAAAACTAGATCCATATAATAAGAAGATCTTGAATTTGAAAAATAACTACATTTTGTTAGTTAATGGAATTTTCCTATCTATTGATAAAAAGTAGTTTCGTAAATTGATAATCTTTTAACCAAATCAAAGCAAGTTAGAAGGGAGATGAGTTATGTATCTAGGTGGCCCAGTGGCCTGATTAATGATAATGCTTATTGATGAAATTTGGACATCTAAATATTGTTTATTGACAAATTTGGAAGTTTGGAAATTTGGAATATATTTTGATGGGATTTTCTGTTACTTTTAATTATCTTAGTGAGCAATTTATTAGATGTAGATTTAAATTGTCAATTCGAGGTTTGTTTGGAACTTGAGAACTATCATACACAATAAATGATATTCAATCTATTATATGTCCTTAAGTTGTAGTAATATGATGGTTGTCATCATACCAGGTGAAGATGATTTCATAGGTCATTGATCTAACAAAAAACACCACACTTTGTAGGAAATAAAACACTCTTGTAGGAAAGTAAAGCACAATTCATGAAAGTAAACAAACTTGTAGAAAAATAAACACACCAATTGCTAGAAGTCAATGACTCAAGTATAATGATGATATTTGTTTGTTACGACAAAGATTGAATGACACATGCCTATGCTGCAATGAATGACAAGAAAATAACCCAAAAACAATTTGTAAATGTCATGCAATTGTTATATATTACTAAAGAGTAAAAGTAAGATATAGGTTAGTTGTAGCAATAGGAGTTGCAACAATAGCCAACATTTCTAGAAATGCACAAATCTATTAGTATGACAAGAAAATAACCCAAAAAAAATTTGTAAATGTCACAACTGTAATATGCTACTAAAGGGTAAAAGTAAGATATAGGTTAGTTGTAGCAATAGGAGTTGCAACAATAGCCAACATTTCTAGAAACACACAAATCTATTAGTCAATCGTTAACCCTAGAATTAATTCTTTAATTACATAACATGGATTTGCAACAAGAAGTAACATGACTAGCATAGGAAAGTATCATAATTTTAACAAACGAAAACTAATGGAGTTTCCACAAAAGAAAATTAACAAAATTGTAGCAACAGGAACTAATTGTAAATTAATAGAATTGCAAATACTAATTACTTTCTAATGCTACCGAGTAGTACCAAGATAAGGAGGGAGACCTACCTCATTTGATGAGATACTATAAAATCTTACTAAAGAGTAAACGTAATATATAGGTTAGTTGTAGCAATAGGAGTTGGAACAATAGCCAACATTTCTAGAAACACACAAATCTATTAGTCAATCATTAACCCTAGAATTAATTCTTTAATTACGTAACATGGATTTGCAACAAGAAGTAAGTAACATGACTAGCATAGGAAAGTATCATAATTTTAACAAATGGAAACTATTGGAGTTTCCACAAAAGAAAATTAACAAAATTGTAGCAATAGGAACTAATTGTAAATTAATAGAATTGGAAATACTAATTACTTTCTAATGCTACCGAGTAGTACCAAGATAAGGAGGGAGACCTACCTCATTTGATGAGATACTATAAAATCTTCAGTCACACCATCACAAAATTGACATTAAGCAATTAGAACAATGAGTTTTTCTATTACAACAAAGAGAGAATATACACAATAGCTAACAATAAATTCTTCCTTTATTTCTCTTCCCTCTTAGGCTTCAAAGGAAGCCAATTATTTATATGAGATGCTTGCTATCTAAAATAAGTGAAAGGTCGGATTACCAACTCAAGAGAACACGCATCTTGTCCTATTACTACAATTTATTCATAAATTGGTATGAGTTGAGCAAAATTTGACTCAGATCAGTTGGGTAGCATTGGAAATTCTCCCATGCACCTTACATATTTTTGTACTCTCTCCAAGGAAATCTATAAATTGCTAAGAGATGGATCTTTTTTTTTGATGCTTTCCCTGGCCTATTTCCATCTTACTTTAGATCCTTCCTCAGTAGGTTTTGTAAGTATGTTGATTTTATCTATGCAACATGTAATGGTCTCTTGCTTATTCTTCAATCCAACTCTTATGATTGTGAATGAATAGTAAGGGCATGGAGTGTTCTCCCCTTATTCATAGATTGTTGTGATCTTTTTTTTGAAACTATATGAGCTACAACATCCTAGTAAACTTGGTTGGTTAAAAAGAAAACAAAAATCTTAATTAAATATTCCCCACAAAATGATTGAGATTCAAAAATTTGTCTTTAAATAACATAACATCTTGCTAATATAACTCACACTAGAGGTTATTTTCTTTGTGGATGCACTTTGAGTATGTTGTAAAGGAGGGAAGAGGATCAATGATCTCAAAAGCTTTACCAATCATGAGTGCATTTTTCTGAAATAATATATGTTTTTCTTGTAGAAAAAGGAGAAGGGGGTCTATAGTTGAGGAAGTCCTAGGCCAGCATGCCCAATTGAATCTTTTAGATATCTAGTTTGTTGATTCTATGATCTAATTGGTCCACTTTCTTCCTTTCCTCTTCCTCTACTTCCCATCTCATCTTATAAACCTTTGTTGTCTCATACCACTTGTCCTTTAGTTCTCTAATAACCTTCTATTGCTCCTTGAGGGGTATCACCTCCTCTTCATAAGAAGCCAAAAAATGTTCCCATCTATTCTCTTGTTCCTTTATCCACTTCTCAATTTTATTGTAATGTATCCCTTTGTCTTCCTTCATACTATTTTTAGTTTGTGTGATTTTACGAGTAGTGGCACTTGTGGTTTGTACTGCCACATCTTTCTTTCCTTTTTCTTCATCAAGAGTTGTTTCATTTTATTGTCTAGTGGGTTACATAGCAGTGAGAGAATATTTTTCTTGGGTGAGACATTCCAGGCCGCTATAGGATTTCCCTTCATTTGATTTTTTTCTCAACATTTTGATCATGATTTTCATTTCCCTATTTTTCAGTTGAAGCAGTTTATTTTGTCAAATGAGTGATGCATACGAAGGTAAAGAGTGAAAAAATCTTACCTCTTTATGCTTCCTAGGAGTAGCAACAATTATTTCTTCAAGTACAGAAGCACTGGTATCCATAGGAGTTATAGTAGATGTTCCCACATGTAACGTCCCTTGTTTCGACTCTTTCATTTTGTAATACCAAAGGTAATTGATAAACAATCTTGGTGAAACAACTTGAATGTTTAACATTTTGTAATTGTTAATTAAAATTAGTTAACCCACTGGAGGAATGGGGAACCTACGGATTATAGTTTGAGTGACATTGCTTTTTTTACTTACTCATCTGTTTTGGAAAGCCATGACCCATACCCAATCAAATTAAATGTTGAGGTTTCTTGCAAAAATAAAAAGGATATTTCTTTACAAAATTTTAGTTTGAAATGATTGGGGCTAAATTGGGATTGGAAGATCTACCAAATTTTCATTTATGATAATAAGGTTGGACTAGGGAAGTGCCTAGTCCCATACTTATAACTTGTAGATCGAGGAGGAAACCCTCAAGGTGAAGACACTAAAGAGATAAATAAGTGCTCTCTTGGTTGTGCCAAGAATAGGTGAAATTCTATATATACACAAAAGAAGTGTATTTTGGGTTTGGTTTGCTTACTTGACAAGAAGGCAGTTGCTCAAAAGTTATTGTTAAAAGATTCCAGTGGAATTGGATTCTCCTCCCCTTTTAGAGTCCAGTGGCTCTATGACCTTAAGCTTGTACCTTGTGACTTTGGGTGTTAACTACTAAGATTGTGATTGTGAATTTGGGTAATTAACTACTGTGATTGTGATTGTGATGGTGTTGATGTTCTAAGGCTCATTATTCAAGCAGGGTTTGTAGCCTTCTTGTGTAGCCTTGCAGTTGACATGTCTTCTTGATAAGAATTCATATCTCACTGAAGAAACTATTTAATCTACAATAGTCAATTAGGTTGGAATTCCTATATTGGTGTATTTTGGTCGTTAAAGCCATGCCTCTTTTTTTTATCTGATGAAAATTAGGTCTTTCTAATTATTTTTTTCTCACTTTAGAGATGGATCAATACCTTTAAAGGTTCTTCTTAGGATTTATGGTAAAATAAGCTATGTTGGCACCTTTTAACTCTTTTGGACATGGCACAACATCTCTGATGGGTTTTTCTCGGGACTTTACTATCTCATCAGGGTTTGGATGCCCTCCCTAATTTTCTTTGTATCTGAGCCAGATACTACTTAATATCTTGAGTGTTATTTGTATTTGGAGGGGGCAAATTTCCCGTATCATTCGTGGATGTATCTACTGATTTGGGAATCTAGATGGAAATGCACAAACATTGGATGAAGTTTGGATTTAGTTCAGACCAAGTTTATGGGTAAGTGCAATTTAGAACTAAAGATTTGGGGTCGGCTTGGATTTGGTGATTCATATGCACGAGGGTCATATTTTATCATGAATTAAAGATCATATTTGAGATGTAGGGGATATGGATATGGATGAGGGTAGGTTCATTTGAAAGGTCTTGAATAAGGTCGAGACCAGATTTTGTGATTTTTGTATAACATATGGGGATTCCAAATTTCGAGGGTGGTAAGAAATGTGCATGCCTTAGATATCTGTTAAGCCAGATTTATCTTATGCAACCAAGTAAATTCATAGATCTAGCGGTTTAGGGCATGTCAATGGTGGGACAATGGCATGAACACCCAAATTAATTTAAGGCTAGATATAACATAAATCCAATGTAAAATCTAATGGAGGAGGCCATGGTGGACTTGATTCCCAATGCTGAAATGGGCCTAATAAAGACCATGTCAGTGCCACATAGGAACCCAATGAAGATGTGGATTCCATGCTATGAAAATGTGGTAGTGCCACATAGGCCAAGCATGAGCCACATGGAAAATTATTGCTAATGTGGTCATACATAACTGATTAAAATTCAAATTGACATAACTTTCAATCCAGGATTCGAATTGACATAAAATTCATGTAGTCAGAAATCTCTCGACAAGATGAATGCAATAGCGGTAATTTTTTGGTTTTTGAATAAGTTGGATGAAGAAAATTGTTAGAACCCCACATCACAACAGACCTTGGAGTTCAGGTTAAAGCCATATGTAACACCTTCATAGATTAAGAAGGTACAAGGGTGTGGGAGGGACTGCTACATAGTGGTATCAAAGCTTGAGTTCAAAAGTGGACCTGAAAAGTCTCATAGGAAAAAATTTAATGAAACATTTTAGGTTATTATATATGATGAATTTCTTTATATTTACAACTAATGTGGTTGCTAAATTTTCTAGAATTCTCACATGTATTTTATGTTAGGTCCCTATAATACTAGTGATTACCCCATTACTATTGTGGTTGTATCCCTTATTAATATTGTTGTGCCCCTATTGTCCCCATATTGTTATTACTGTGCCCCATAGAATCCCTCTGGTTATTTTTGTGGCTTTATATTATTATTGTTAGGTCGGCTGGGTTATATTGTGACTCCTTAGACTTCTATATATAGAAAGGAGGTTTTGTCATTTGAATCATCCAAGAATTGTTCATTTGTGTAATGTAAAGGAGTTTTCCCCCTCGAAGAGGCTAAATCTAAGGCGTTCAACTATTTTTTCTATCTTTTTGTGAGTTGGTTTCATAACATTTTATCCTATGTGACTAGCATGAATTCTGATTTAGTGAACTGCTACAGATCAACATGCATATTGTTGACTTGAAAAGGTAATGAATTGATGTACTTGTGCTAAATTTAACTAAAAAAATTATGTTCTATTCATAAAGAGAAGAATGAGTAGCAAGATGGTGCAATACAACACCGATAAATCCCAACATAATTGGGAAGAGGTTAGAGGATAATTTCCCTAACTAGATGGACAATCTTAGGAGTTTGAAGGATGTATTGAGAAGTTTTAAAGAAAAAAATGAAAATATTGCTAGAGAACAAGAAAATAAAGTAGAGGTGAATGTGATAATTTTGTAGTCTACCAAATTTCCAAAGGAAAACAAAACATGAGCTTGGTGTCATCTATCTAGGCAGGCACAAATCCAATCAATTCCCATTTGATATATGGAAACATGGCTTGGAAATTAATCGGGGAAAAGGAAGTAATTCAAAGAAGAAGCTTAGACATGCAAGTGAAGACAAAGTGAGATGAGGAATTCCTCTTAGCACTCCCAAAAGAATGGCAGAGATCCATGAGCAATTATCAAGTGTTATAACTAGAAGCCACCATTGGTAAAGGAGTGAAAAAAGCTTATTACTATATAAGTTTAAGGAAGAAAATATTCCCACATTTGACAGAGAAAATAATAAGGCTGATGAGGTAGAAACTTGGTTGGTGGGAATGAAGAAATAATTTAGAGTACATAACTACTCTAAAAACATGAAGGCTAGAGTAGCCATTTTCAACTTGAAAGTAAAATTTGATATATGGTGGGAAGTTTTGAGAAACATCAAGGGCATTAGAGAGGAGGAGTTTTCATGGAGAAAATTTGAGACATATTTATAAGAGTAGTACATATTTGAAAGGTACTATGACAACAAGATTAAATAATTGCACGGGCATAAACTAGGGAAGCTTGTTTTTGATGAATGCATAAATACATTTTTAGAACTACTGAGGTATGTGTTAGACATACTTCCATTAGGTTCATATGTCATTTTAATTGACATGGAATGGTTGATATCCCACAAAACCAAAGTAAATTGCTATAAAAAATATTTGGAGTGCCTCTATGATGAAGGAGAAGGGAAAAAACTACAAGGGAAGAGAAAACCTATATTAATTAGGAAGGACTTAGCACTGCAAGTGAAGAATTGCAGTCAAAAGGGTTGTGTCATATTTATGATCTAGGTAACTAGTATAAAAAAGGGTAGCAAAATCGAGTTTGAGGATCATCCTATTCTAAAACAATATAGTGATGTATTTCCAGAATAAATATTGAGATTACCACCCAAGAGAGACATTGATTCCTCCATTGAAATAATTCATAGTTCAGTGCCAATTTCTAAGACCCCATATTGCATGAGCACAACAGATATGGTAGAATTAAAGCTACAACTAAAAGAGACATTGGAAAAAATAGGATATATCAGACCTATAGTATCACCTTAGGGAGCCCCAAAACTATTTGTGAAAAAGAAAGATGTACACTATGGTTATGTATTGGTTATAGGTAGTTGAATAAAGCTATAGTAAATAACAAATACCCAATGCCAATAATTGATTATTTATTTAATTAGCTGAGAGGAGCCACTAGATTTTCTAAAATTGTTGTAATATTTGGATATCACCAAGTAGAGATTAAGGACAAATATATTCATAAATTGTGTCTAGAACGAGATAAAAAAATTACAAGTTTGAGGTGGTTCCATTTGGATTTACAAATGCTCTAGCCACATTTATGTGCTTGATGAATAATTTCCTTAGTCATTACTTAGACATGTTTGAGTTTTCGTTTTTTGGATGAAATTTTGATTAACTTAAAATCCAGAGAAGAACAAGAAGAGAACTTGAGGAAAGTGTTGCAGTTACTGAGAAACACAAAATATATGAAAAAATTAGTGAGTGTGAATTCTTTAAGTTACAAGTTTAGGTCATGGGACACATCATTCAAGAGAAGTTGTTGTGGACTCAAAGAAGATTAAGGCCACAATGAATTGGTCGACTCATGTAACCGACATTGAAGTTAGATATTTTAGGGGATTGGATGGATACTACGGGAAATTCATTCAATGTTTTTCAAATATAGGGCATCTAATCAAAGTCGTATAGAGGATATGAATCAAATTTCAATGGGCATCAGAGTGTGTAGCTAGATTTGAACAACTCAAGTATTTTTATCATGCATGCACCTATCTTGAGAATAGTTGATATTGAAAAATATTTTCTAGTTTTCACAAATTCCTAAGGAAGGTGTTATGAAACCAGCTCACAAAAGGATAGAAAAGAAAAATCAGTGCCTTAGAATTCAGCCTCTTCGAGGCCTTTACATTACACAAATGAACAATCCTTCGATGATACAAATGAAAATACCTCCTTTCTATACATGGGAGTCTAAGGGGTCATAATATAATCAGAGCTGACATAACAATAATAATGTAAGGGCACAATAATAACAATAGTGGGCTTCTATGGGGCACAATAATAACAATATGGGGATTACATGGGCACAACAATATAATAAGGGGGTTGCATTAATAACAATAAGGGGTTAAACTAGTAGTATAGGGACCTAACATGCCCCTGTCCTTCAAAAAGTGTTGTCCTCAATGCTTGAATTGTCCTGGATGCTTCTGTATAAAATTCTTGTCCTCCCATGTGGAATATTCATCGGGTAAGTACTCCCACTTGATGAGATACTATGAAATTGATCGATTTCATAGTTGTTGGGTTCTTGTTTCTGTGACTGCTCCAGGTTCTAATATGATTTTTCGTTCCTCGTCATGTTCTTGCAATATTGTTTGAACTAGGATCTTATCATTAGGTAAGGTCACCATTTCTTAAGTGCATGTAGTCTTGCAAACATTTCCTTCTCATAAATATCTTTATGTAAATACTTTCCTTTGATTGGATGACTTTCAAAAGCAATGGGTCTTTCTTCTTGCGTTAAAACATCACCAATTCTATTTTTTGATGCATCATTTTCCACAATAAAGGTTTTTGTGAAGTCTGGCGTAGCTAAGATTGGTGCTTGGCACATTGCCTCTTTAAGATGTTCAAAGGCCTTCGTTGCTTTTGGAGTCCATGAAAATGCATATTTCTTCAATAATGTTGTTCACAAAATGTATTCAGTCTTCATTCTTATTTGATGATATCCTGAATGAAGATCCAACTTGGTGTTCATCAATGACAGGAATGGGAAATTTATCTTTAATAGTGAGTTTGTTGATCTCTCTACAATCTGGACACATGCTACATGACCCATCCTTCTTGTGCATCAATATTACTAGAGCAGAGAAAGAACTTTGACTAGGTTGAATTATACCAGCCTCTAGCATTTCTACAACCATATGTTCAATTTCACTCTTTTGGGCATAGGGATATCTGTAAGGCCTAATGTTTGGAGGAACACTTGCTGGAATCAAATGAATAGAATTATCATGATCATGAATAGGTGGGAGGCATTTGGGAGTATTAAATAACTTGGAATGATTGTCCAAGACTTTTTGGAGATCTGGAGAAATAGATGATTTCGATGTGGGAACCTCTAGCGAACATAATTGTGCAATTACGCATTGTTTTTCTTTCTTTAGAATATTTTTCATTCCGTTAGAGTTGATTATCTTGATTATCTTTTTCAGTTTCCCTGTGATACCCCTTAATTTAACTTCCTTTCCTTCCAAATAAAATTTCATGAAAATTTCTTGAAAATTAAAAGCTATTGTACCCAAGGATTGTAGCCATTAGACTCTTAGTACAACATCAACACCGCCCATTAGAATGGAAAGCATTAGGCTATTCAATAGATATTCTCCCATAGATATCTTGATATTATGGCACTTTCTAGAGAAATTTATGGTTCCTCCACTTGCAACCATCACTTGACACTTTGATGCTGGGTATAGGAAGCAATTCAATTCCTTGGCTATCTTACAATGAATAAAATTATGGGTACTATCCAAATCAATCAACACTATTACCTTTTTTGTCTTGATACGTCCTTATATCTTGATAGTTTGAGGAGTGGTGTTTCCATCTAATGCATTACAATATATGGTTGGATTCATTTCTTCTTTATCGATGTGATCTTTCACTTCTTGAACCTTTTTCTTCTTGATATGTCCTTCTATCTTGAAAGTTTGAGGAGTGGTAATTCTTGCTAATGCTTTACAAGATATGGTTGGATTAATTTCTTCTTTCTCTAGGGTTGGTTCCTGGTGCATATCCTCTTCTTTTGATGTTTGTTGATCCTTTTCTTCCTCCTCTTCACAATCTATGTAAAATAATTTCTTCTCAGCACACTTATGACCTTTAGTGTATTTGCTATCAAAAATGTAACAAAGCCCTTTTTCTCTTTTTTATTCAAATTGTTGTGGTGTAAACCATGCAGGTTGTGGAAGGCTAGGAGAAAAAATACTACCATATTTATAGTTGTGAATGGTGGGATTCCTTGTTTCCATAATTCTTCTTTCAATTTTTCTTGCCAAACTGAATGTCTTCTCCAATGAATTAGGTTCCCAAAGATGAACCTCATGTTGAATGTTATCCTTTAAAGTCCATATGAAGACATCAATCCTTTGCTTCTCTGGAATATCATTTACCCTTATATTCAATTTCTGAAAGTCCTCAATGTGCTTTGCCATTGAACCCTTTTGTTTGAGATTTTTCAATTGCCTAAAGAGGGTGTTTCTCTTTGTATCCTTATAATGTGCTATCATTTCCTCTGTGAAAATTGACCACGTGACAAGTGGTTTAGGAGAACAAAGCCCTTCATACGATAAAAATTGTTTTGGTTCTAAATATAAACATGCAATACGTACCTTTTGTAATAGTTGCACCTCATGTAAATCAAATTATTGCTCCATCTGTAGTATCCAATTTATCGGATCCTTGCCATCAAACTTCCTCATATCGCCTTTTCTTGATTTTCGGAGCTCGATCTTGAAACGACTGTAACTCTGTAATTTCATATCTTCTAGTTCTGAAATTATAGCCTTATGCCTCCTCTTTCCAATGCCACCAGTCTTATCGAAAATGGATTCTGCAAGAAATATTTATGCACAATCTTCCAAGATGACCTCATTATATACTTTTTCAGAAGAGAAAACTTGTATGACGTGCCACGTATCACTGTTTCAACCTTCAGACCTAAAACTAATACATAGAATTCTACAAGTAGTCCTCTTTCTGTAACGTCTTATGAAACTTCAATCTGATTCTCAGAAGGAAAGTTGTGATGATTTTCCCAAGGTCACCTATTTGGAATGTAATTCGAGGGCCTACAGAAACCCTAAATGTCTTGGAATGTATCTCTGAAAATACAACGAATAAAAATATGAAATTTAGGCCCAAGCTTCACCAACATTGCATCTCAAATGGGTTTAAATTTTAGAGTCTGAGACTTCGTAGAAAAACATTTATAGCGAAAATTCCGTGATGACCGGTTTGAGATGGAATTCTTGAGCTTGCCAAAACCCAAACTTCCTCATATCAGATCTCCGAAAAGATAGTGATACAAGATTTGGAATTTGGACCCGAGGTTCAACGCGATTTCGTCTCAAATGGGTTTTTGTTTTAGCTTCTGAACATCACAGAAAACAAGTTATAGTGAAAATTCCACGATGATGGGTTTGGAGTAGCGAAACCCTAGAATCCAAAGCTCTGATACCAAAATGTTCTGAAACCAACTCACAAAAATATAGAAAAGAAATATCAACGCCTTAGAATTTAGCCTCTTTGAGGGGGAAAACTCCTTTACATTACACAAATAAACAATTCTTGGATGATACAAATGACAAGGTCTCCTTTATATATATAGGAGTCTAAGGGGTCATAATATAATTAGAGCCGACATAACAATAATAATGTCAGGGCACAATAATAACAATAGTGGGCTTCTATGGCGCACAATAATAACAATATGGGGACTACATGGGCACAACAATATAATAAGGGGGTTGCACTAATAACAATAAGAGGTTACACTAGTAGTATAGGGACCTGACAGAAGGACTAAGTGGATTCCTAATGCAAGAGGGGAATGTGATTTGTTATGAATCAATAAAGCTAAATGAGCAAGAAAATTACTATGTAACTCATGACCTAGAACTTGCAGCAATTGTGCATGTGATAAAGATGTGGAGACATGGAAGGAAATTTGTGCTAATGTCAAACCATGGAGGGTTGAGATACTTGTTTGACCAATCCATGTTAAATGTAAAAGCAATTAGATGGCTAGCCTTGATTAGCAGGTTTGATTTCAAAATCAAGCATATCAAGGGTAAAGAGAATAGAGTAGTAGATAAACTTGGAAAAAGTTTGCAAGTGACTCATTTGGAAACCACAAGCACTTCATTAGAGAAATTTTGAGGTCTAAAATGGGCCTCTTAAGGAATATTATAAAATAATAGTCGAAATAATAAAATAATATTAGAATACATCATCAAATTTTAGAGGGAAAAAAGGAAAAAACTATTTTTTTCAACTCATATTTTCAACTTATCTCCCTCTCAAATTTAGAGCAGTGGAACTCGTTGGATGCATAATTTAATTCATAATTCAAGGAGTACCCATGTTGGATACTTTCGATTAATCCTACTATATGAAAAATGAGAAATACATGAAAAAATGTAATTGTAATAATGTATTTCTCATTTTTCGTGTAGAAGGGTCTGAAGAATTAAATTTTGCATCCAACAAGTGCTCTCACTCGAGATTTGAGTAAAAACATAGGGAGATAAGTTGAAAATACGAGTTGAAAAAGCAGTTTTTTATTTAATTTTATTTTTTAATCTTTTTGTTTTTTTACTCCGAAAATGGTGAATCACCCCCCATGGTTGTCACCATCATCTTGAATCTTATTAGTTATAAAGTTGATTTTGGTTGTGCATCTTGGACTGGAGGCAAACCGTGCTTCAAAATCGAGTAATATAACAGGTCAAGCGTAGTGGAAGCACTTTGGACCAGATGAAGTAACCTATGAATATGTTGACTAGATGAGGGCTTTGTCCCCATTTTTGTTTAATATGTAAATAAACATAGAGTTATACCTATAAAGCTCGATTTGCTTTAGTTCTCTTTATAAAACATTAAAGACGATGTTCCTTTAAGGGGTTGGGGTTTGTAGCATCCCCTGTGTAACATCCCTTGTTTTGACTCATGTATTTTGTAATATTGAAGACAAATGCAACACCAATGTGGGGAAACCATAACTAGCATAAATGTTGTTTTAACCTTTCCTAATTGTTAATTAAAATAAATTAAACCCACTAAAGGAAAGGACAACCTATGGATCAAATTATAAGGAACATTGCTGGTTTTACTTGCTCATCTATTTTTAAAAGTTGTGATCTATACCCAGTCAAATTAAATGTTGAGCTTGCTTGAAAATTTGAAAAGGATATTTCCTGAGAAAATTTTAATGTGAAATGGTTGGGGCTTGTTGCCACAAAATCTAGTAGGCCTTGGAGAGGCAAACTCTACAAGTTATAAATTAGACAATGGGACATCAATGAGGTCACATAAACTAGATATTATAATGATAAGGTACAAAGTTAACCTACTAAATCTCTTTTGAAGAGACATAAGAATGGTATAAGGCTTCAAAGAAACAAATTTCTCTCCAAGAAAACCCCTAGAAATGAAGGCTCAAGACATAGGGTTTTGAGGTTTTCAATGATAATAGGTGTTCTCAAGGTCAAATTCACAAAGAAATGGTTTCTTATGATGACAATCAATTAATCCAACACTCATGAAATCCTTAAAGAAGTCCTTGAAATAATGAGCTCTAGGGTTTCCCTCTTAGGGAAAACACTTATGGAAAGAGAATTTATGGACAAACTTTGAGTGGATTCTCGCCAAGTTGAGAGATTTTGTGGCAGTCATTTCAATTTTATTTTTAGGCTCCGAAACCTTGAAAAAATCTCTTCACTCGAAATTCTCACCAAGCGCTAGTTTATGCTCTATGCTTGAAAGGACTAAAATTTTAAGGAGAGAGAAAATGGATAAAATTTTAGGTTGATCACCAAAGACTTGGACAAGTGCATGGATGTGAAATATTAGCCAATCTTGCTCTTAAGTAGGCAAAAAATTGATGCCATATCTCAATTTTCAAGCATTTTCCTACTCAAGGAATAATGGAGTTTATGGGAATAACTTCAAATAGTTTGACTACTAAAACCTTTTATAATGTTATGAATGAATAATGCATGCAATTTTCTTCTAACTACCATTCAATGGATACTTATCAACAATTAGGGAACAATTTAGCATAGATTATAACTACTCATTCCATACATTAGAAATGAAAATAAATATCTTCAACAGTAAGGCACTTACAAGACAACTTAGAAGGAAATTCCATCCATTATGCCAAGACTAGCTCCAAAATATGTCCAAAAATCAGCTCCAAATATCAAAATTCATCGAATCATTCAAGAACCCAAGAAAAGAACGAGTATGAGTCTCTCTAATGAGGTCGAAAATCCCAAGTTATGTGATGATGAGAGATGAAATGACATCTCTCTAATACCTATGAGCCCTAACAAGTGTATTTTAGCCTATAAGTTCCTAAAGACAAAATAATGGGAAAGAAAAGCCTCTAGGTCATAGGCTGACCTAGTAACCAAAACAGGGCCGAAATGCACCTCTACAGGGAACACGTTGATGCCTTATTGTATCAAATGAAGCATAGAGGGCCTCTAAAATCATGATGGAGGGCATTTCCCCTTTGCCTTAGTGAAAATCATCATGTGGACCCCAAATATGGTTTGGGGAATAAAACTGGGTCTCATGGGTCTCTTTGTCTTTGTTCCAACGTTGAGGGAACTAAAGATGTTTCTAGCCCTCCCATGTCTCAAGGCATGAGACAAACCTAATATGGGACCTAGTGAACTGCCAAACCCTATATTATTGTTAAGTCAAATAGGGGCTTACTAGTCTAGGTGCATGATCCCATGAATAACATAGAAAAAAGTGCAGGATCTATATGGGTGTTGAGGGTTCCCATAAATTCAAATGATACTTTGATTTTCTGGGGACCCATGGATCTCAACACCTCATATGCGGGTGTCAATATGATCCTTTGATGAACTTCGGCCCCATTTAAGTTTCCCAACACATAATGAAACCACATGAAAATCACACACAATATCTAATGATGCAACTTATGACATTAGGTACATTTAGTCATTTTTTAATCTAAGTGAACCGAGTTTTCATGTAATGGTAAAAGTGATACTTAATAGAAGGTTCCTCTTCCAAAATTGAGGACTTAGTCATATTTGTGTTACCTCCATGGGTAGGAGTGGCTAATAGACAACCCTATCGGGCATTTCCAACCCCAAAAGGGAAGTGACATGTCCTCAATCCTCCTTTTAATTAATAGGTATCTTATAAATAATGATGGAACAAAAGGGGAGAAAGGGGTCTCAGAGCCAAATGAAAAGGTCAAAAGGGTAGCAATTATGGTGAATTCCACATATTTGGTGTATAAATGTGAGGAGGGAGCAATCATTGATACATGAGTTACTTTGGTCTTTATTTTTCCACCCCTATTATTTCCTTTTGATTTTTCTTGAATTTTCTTTATATTACTACTTGGATCTTTAGGAAATGATATAATGCTTTGAATGGTGTATAGTAGTGGTTACCCCCTTCGTGGTGGGGTAGTTCATTGCCCACTAGGGGTTCATTTTTGATTATGCAAGAGAGTAACACTAGCCTAAGGAATCAGGTGATGGCCATAATGATAAAGGGTAGTGCTCATACTTGGCTTTTTCCCATTTGCTAATGTCAATGTCCCTACCATTCTTTTACATTTGATAATTTTCCTTTTGTTTCTTACTTGGGGCCATGATATGGTTTTTATTTTTCTTCTAATGGCATCAACGTCCTAGGGAGTGATAAGGGCTTGTAATGTGTGGAGGGGAGTGATAAATATGGAAAATGGATAGATTGGAAACACTATCTCAATATTGGATTCCCAAGTAGTGTTGCTTCCTAAAGCCATAATCCATTAGAGGTAGTAACGCTGGGCTAGGATAGAAAATTAACTCCCCATTTTAGGTGAGGGAACAATACTATAACCAAGACCCTTCTTTCTTCCAAATGACTGTACAATCCATGCCAAATTTTGAAAATAAAAACAAGCATAAAAACATGAATTCAAAATGAATAAAGTACCTTTTGACCAAAAGCCCATAGAAAATTAACCCCCCATTTTAGGTGAGGGAACAATACTATAACCAAGGCCCTTCTTTCTTCCAAGTCACTGTACAATCCATGCCAAATTTTGAAAATAAAAACAAGCATAAAAACATGAATTCAAAATGAGTAAAGTAGCTTTTGAATAGAAGCCCACCTTAAGAGTGCCCAATGCCATGCTGCTCATATGATCCATAGGGAGAATCTCATGAAATGTAGTCTGCCATTCTGCTAGTCATCTTTGATCTTCTCTTCCTGTAAGGTATAGCATTTCAGCTAAACCAAATTATAAACAAACCAATGTACCTCAGTTTAGATCAAGGAGGATATCTCGTTTGCAAGATCATTTGAATTAGCATAATATATATATATATATATATATATATATATATAATATATAATAATATATACATATATATATATAATCACAATCATCACAGTATATGGACATCATCGTGATCACCATCCTGTTACCATGCATAACGCCACAACTACGCACCAACTATACACAATGCATACATAACATCATACAATACACTCACAACAAACACATGCAACAACAGTACCATCAATTTTCACATGGTAACAAAAATGAAACCATGACCAGTACCATGGATACACAACAAACACATAGACCACTAGCTTGAAGAACACATATGTAATCGATATGTATGCATGTTCAATGCACACCGTCCATCTAGTGCAAGGGGTGAACCATGCTCTGATACCACTCTATAATGCTCTCCTCCCACATTTACCCAAGTTAACCTGTCTTCTGGGGTAGACATGTGACAAGAGGCTGCTATGATGTGGTTCAAATCCCCATGAACAATTAAGGAATTGAAACAAAAAAAACACAGCCAATATGACCCTCCTCACATGCTATAGAACTGTCAAGAGCTAACCAAACCTTCTAGGTGACGAACCCTTGAGACAACTTCCTTTTCACTACCCTAGAGCTTCAGTAGCTCTCATGACAAGGTATGCATGTGACTAGGACCCGCTAGTCACTCCCATAGAAAGGTACCCATGCGATTGTGGCCTTTCTTAGGAAGTTATGAGCCAGCGACCTCAGATTTTGTGCTACTTTTTAAGGAACAGGACTCAGGCCATTGCCCATGACTTCATGAAACTTCCAGAAATGATAAATAACATTGAAACAAGATTACTAATGCAAAAATTTGATCATTGACTTGACTAGACCCCTACTAGCCATGACATTAGTTTTGTCAAAAATGTCACAAATAAGCAATCTACATGTCATAACTACAAATCTGAGCATATGGGTCTCATACTTATTTGAGATTCGTAAAGAAGCATTGTTTCCCTAGAAAAATAACTGGATTATCATCTATTAGGTCATATATTCATTTTTCATTCATTTTCAAATCAAAACATGATGGGATCCATACATTAGTTTGTCATAGAATATACTCATAACCAACATATATCCAACAAAAAAAACATGGATGTAACAACCATAAGAACAAAGAAGTATATTTACCCATCAAATATAAGAGGAAAGGAACTCTTATTAACATATGAAAAATGCAACCAGTTTTGGGACTTCGACGAACCACCTGATCATAGCTTGGTTGAACCAAATATTTCTTTCAGCCAATCACCCCAATGTTGTTATGCTTCTTAACCTGCAAAGCAATACCGAACAGAGAATATGCGAGGAAAATACCCAGAACACAAAATATGCGAAGAAAATATACCCAGAACACAGAATAGCAATGATTTTATTACTCAGAGAGAAATGTTCACAAGCCTCTTCGAGGGGGCAAC
>APFE030206034.1:122655-135545 GCA_000404065.3 Pinus taeda | reverse complement strand
TTAATATTTTTAAATAAATTGAGCGCAGGGGTGGGTAAAAAACATTAGGTTTCGGGTTTATGGGTTAATTGGCGCCCACTTTATAATGTTTTAATTAAAAAACGTTATAATAGATTTGTTTTGGGTGGAAAGGAGGGGTAAATGGGTTAATGAGGGTGGGGTTTCGGATTTGTTGACCTTTGACCATAGTTTTTGAACTAAACCATAGTTTTAGGGTGAAAGGGGGGCTAATACTAACCCCTGATAGGTTAATATTTCCCAAAGGAGGGTTATATAGCTATAGTGCTAGTGGGAGGGTATTTATACATGTTTTTTGGGAATTTTTCATAGATCCTAATAGGATTAGGGAAGGGGGGTAGTTGGGGAGCTAAATAGTACATTAGTGGTTAATATGAATTTGTGAGGTGAGTGAAGGGGTAAAGCTAAGTTCTAAGAAGTAAAACTTAGGAATTCAAGATAAATGAAATGATAAGAAAGATTTTTTTACACAAAAAATGTGGCTTCTTTTATTGATTAAACTTCATGGTTTGATCCAGTAGTTTTTCATGAAATGAAGTGGAACTGGACACCTGAGCAGATCTCAAGGTCCTTGGGGGTGTTAGTTAATGATGTTTGGGGAAAATAGGGGAAATCTAGACATGCTTTCAATGTTTTTGTCCTCCACCATCTGCTTTTGATGCCAATACCCTGAGTGGCATGAGTCTTTGCACTTAATAAGCCAATTGGTGATGGCCCTCCATTTCTGCAACCTTGCACTACTTACCCATCCTAGCAATCCTAACATTTTTTCTTCATTTGAAGTGGGTGCACTTTGAATTAGCAGACCTTGATTGTCCTCTTTTTCTTTTGACTGCCCTCCTATCTAAAAATGTACCCTTATTTCTTCCAAGGACCCAGATTAAGCAGTTGGGCACCTTTATTTCTCTACCTAGCTAGTCATCTGTTAAGCTTGAGCTGTTTGGACAGGAAACATTCTCTATTCTGCAACAAGCAATTTAAACATGGCATGGTATAGTTTAGACTATTGGGCCATCCATCAAGTATGAGTAGCAGTAGTATTTGCAGAGTATGATACTACCCAAAAGATAGTAGTGGCATTTTGACTGGCCACTTTCCCGGTCTTTAGTTTGGGGTTCATTTTCACTTTTCTCTTTGACCATTTGATTTTCTTGCCTTTTGATTATTCTTTTAAGGCATACCCTCTTTTCATTTTTTAATTTTCATAGCATGTACACCAAATATGGAACCTTTGCAGCCTGCAATGATGAACATATTTAGCTCTTCCACTGTCAATCATGAAAGATGAAACCTATTGGTATAGGAACCTAACACATCCCAAGCCTCTGAGGTGATGTCCTCTTCTCTGTCATGAAAACCTGTTTTTCTGTCCACTTCCTCCCATTGTTTCTATTCTTCTTCTTCCTTAACCCCTTCCAATAGTCCTAAGAGTAGTGGAGGACTGAACTTAAGGCCAATCCAGTTGGCTTTCAAGTTTTGCATTGATTGTTTATATAGAGGAACTCTCATCATAGCTTCCCTCATTCTAGTTGGGGAGTGATACTCCCTGATCTTTAGGCTATGTGACAATGTATTCCACCTTCTCATGCAACCATGAAGGCAGTCATCGCCAAATAATCTCTCCATATCTTCAAAATGAGCGATAGCTTGTGCTTGCCTGTCAACATAATCAGGGAGAACTTGGGGGTTGGTTGCAAGGTGTTCATGGGCATAGATGAGAACCAATGGTTTTGTTGGTTTTTCCCTTATCATTAGGGGCTCACTTAGTTCTTTTGCCATTATCTTTTGAATTTCCCCTGCTCTCTTTTCCTCATGGCTCATCCAGGAAGCCATAGCCATGAGCTATAGGTCCCCCAATGCAGCATTTGGATCCCATAAGTTCATGTCTAGAAGTGCCATATTATGTAGGTAGGATTCTAATAGTTTGGCTTTATCCTTGGCTGAACTATTATCAGATAAATGCATAAAATGACCATAACCTTGAAATGGGATGGTGCCCCTCTAGGCCAATGTTTTGATTTGGAATTGGAGCCGCTGGTCTTTGAGATACAGTGCATAGGATCTAGCTGGCTATTTGCACTGCAAGGCATCCATTGCCCAGCTAGCCATGCAAGCCATCTGGGCTTCCTTTTCCTGCAATTGTTTTTTCAAGATCAACACTTCAGTTGTTGCCTGAGAATCCCTTTCTTGTTGTTGTTTCATCAGTGTTTCAACACCCATTTGTGTTTCTTCTTCTTGCTACTGTTTCTGTGCTGCTTCACTGTTTGTTAGGGGTCCTTCCTGTTGTTGCTTCCCTTCCAAGATTGGAAAATTGTCTTCCCCTTTAGGTTCCCATTCTTGAACTGCTTTTTTAGCAGTTCATTTTCTTCCTGTAGTTGAGCTCTTCTAATGCTCTCTATGTGTCTTACCATGCCCAAATCCCCTCTCAACTCTCTCAACTGGTCTTCCATTTGCCCTATATTTTCAAATCCTTTAGATTTAGCGATTTGCATCCAGGTGTGGGTTCTGACCCTTTCTTGTTCTAGTTCAAAGAAAGAGGTACAGTGAATTTTTGTGGGATGATCTTCCCACCTTCTAGAAGATTGTAATAGGAGCCTAAATTAGGCTGAGGGCTTGGCTCAGGTATTTCCTTTTCCTTTCCTTCCTCTTGTGACTATTCTGCTGCCTTCTCTTCTGACACAGGGCTGACCCTGCAAACCCAGAATCATACTTCAATTGATGCATATAAAATGCATCTCAAAAATCAACTCTTAAAATCTCAAATCCTGTCAATTTCACAAACACTTTTACACACTAGTTCAGTCAAATTCTCCTTAAAACAATCGCGCCCTCCATAAGATCGACCCATCATGCTAATGTTATAACACTGATTCTAATCGAACTTTCGATTCAATCCTTTCTCTTTAAAGGATCGATACATATAAAGACTTCAGAAATTGACATTAACTGAAGTCGATTGCAAAACATCTGTTGCTAATTAGAACTTACCAAATCGATCACCAGAAATACACTTTTTCTCCCATTTGTGCACTGCGCCTTCACTCATACAGAATCTCCATCTTCAATCGATTTCTAGAGTTAGGCCTCTGGTCCTTCAGCATTCTATTTCAATTAATACTGCTCTCTCCAGTTTTTGGAATTGAAATCTGCTTCAACCTCGAACTCGCTTGTTTTAATTCCAACGCTCCTACAGCATACATTCATCTCAAGCTGTGACAATTGTTTGTGCCCTTCAAATAAACCCAGATCTCATCAGTCCTGAAATTGCCACGCATTTAAATCTCCAGCTAACGAATTCATATATAACCATTTAAAGCAGTGCTAAATACTGTTCACAACAGTTTCATAAATATTGTTATATCAAAACCTTCAATGCAACCCAGATATATTCAACCAATGCTCGAATCAATTCAAAATTAGCTGAATTGTAATAAACCACAAGAATTTGGTATTTTCCCCACGATTTGATGAGATATCAATCGTTGTTTTTAAGGTACTCCAACTCCGTCAAATTCTGATATAATATCAATCACTGTTCTACGTGCTCCAAGCTTGCGATCCGATCCAAATCTCTATACTCCGATGCAATTACAATCGGCACTCGCAAGTCACCATGTTTTGGAAGCCAAAACTGTTAATAACACCCACAGTTCAGATGTGATATAATTGGAAATCGCCAATCGCGGGGTTCGGTGTCATTTCTTTGTGAGAAATGCGATATCTATTGGATTTGATTTCCCATAAACTTAATAAACCTTCCACATCCATTCCATTGTCATATAATGTGATTTTTTTGAAACACAGTCAATCCGTTCCCATGGATTATTAGACCCGATATATCATACCAGTCAACTGAATATAATTTAAATCTGCTCAAAAGTTACACTAAATGATTTTCTTGTGCCCATTCTCTGTGTTAATAGATTTCTTCTTGCTCGCAGATTCAACGATGCCAGGATCACTTTAAACACAAGAATTTCTACAATATAATATACAAATACACAGACCATCAACAATTCAAGCGATTTGAAACATAAGAACAGTATTTGAACTCCATGGTGCACTATATAAAGAGACACAATATTTATTTTTTATTCTTAATGAACAGAAAAAACAGAGTCTCACATTGTCTTAATTACATAAGAAAAGTCCTCTATCAAATAAAACACAGTTCACACACAACAACTTCGGAGCTTTCGCTCCATACAAAAAAAAATCCCACACTCACTCCCTGCAAATTTGAGCTTTCACTCCACACAAATAACACCCCCAACACTACAAAGATCTCCTCACTTATTACAATTTCCTCTCATTAATCCTTCTAGTAATTCTGCTAACAAATTGATACATAATCTTCTATTTTTAAAACTCTAACAGAATTCCCTATTTACTAGTTCTCGTGCACACATATTTAACAAATATTATCTCTAATTTAAAATAAGGCAATCTCATACTTATTTCAATAACAAACTGTTTGAGAAGTTTTATCCTTCTCAATAATCCCAAATTCGACCAAACAGTTAATGAATTTTACTGTGATTAGCCACAACATGTAGACAATCCTCCACATTGCTAGCTAATGCCAATGCTCATGCATCAGACTCCTGAAGTTTAAACTAACCATGATCTCCTGATCATGCAATTCTATTATATGTCCTCCTGGATCCCATACTTGGTTTGATAGTCTGTCCTTGGTTACTGTTGTTGTTGTTTGTCCCTCAAATCTTCCACCTTTGTGTTGTAATTCCTCACTATCTGCTACTGTCCTTTTCACATATTTTGCTGCTACTTTGCTCACTTTAATTTGCAATTTTCCATTCCCTTCACCTGTACCATTTCTTCCAGCCAATCTTCCTTTCTTCGTTTTACTGGAATGCTATAGTATGAGTTTCCACAACTCATCCAATTCATTGTCCATTTCACTCCTCATGTGCTGAATAATTTTCTGCTGCAACTAATTGTGTTCTTGAATTAGAACATCATAATCTTTGTGCCAATACATTTCTGAAATGTACAAATGCCTTTTCCTAGGTTGTTCTTCTGGTTTCTCATTCATGACTTCATCATTCCTTGCTTCAAATTCCAGCATACCTTCCATTAATCCGATCTGTTCTTCTTGGTTCAGATCGACTTCACACTGCCCTTTTCTTGCATATAAATCTTCATCAAAATTAATCAACTCAATAAACACAAATGCTTTACCTGGCTTCCTCATCAAAAGATTCGACTTGTACAAATCCGCCATCTCATCTGGAAGTTCTCTCAAAAGTTCTGCCCCATCTTTGCTAACTGCATTGTCCACAATATATATCTTTAATCCTCCTTCACTCTGGCTTTCTTCAAGATCAAGGATCTTCAATGACTCAGTGTATCCTTTGAATTCAAAAATTCTTTTACCATCCTCCTGGTTCTGCATGTGACTATGAGTAGTCATTTCTTCAACAGTCTTCAATAACTATTTGTCTTTCCTTAAGTCAATGTGGCCTGCAAACACACAACAACCTTCAGTTTTCAAAATACAATACCTTCCATTTTCTTTTGATGCTTCAAGCACCAATCCTCCATCATAGATCTTTTGGATTTCAGCGGATCCTTCTTGTGGTGACTTCAAATCAATATGAATTTGTTCTAGTTTCCTAAACTTGTTCATCCGTTTGCCATTCAACCTCCGTTGCAATAGCTTCCATTTCACCCTTTTCTTTAGTCTCCATCTATATCTTCGGTTTTCACTTATCTTTCTTTGTACTGCCAGACCAATTTCTGGTTCTTCATTTTGCTGCCAGCTTCTATGCTTCTGCAATTTAATGCTTCCCTCAAATTCATTCTCATGTAACTGATCATTCTTTCCAAATTTCTGGTTACTTCCATATTCATCTTGTTGAGTTAATATTTCTGTCTCCTTCATGCATTTGAGGACATAACTCCTTTGTTGCTCCTGATCTTTCATCTCAGCTTCCAACAATCGCTGCTCGATTTCTCTGATTTCAGCATCACATTTATTAATGCTGTCTTCGACACCTTTTCCTCCATCAGGTTCTGTAAGCTTCGTTTCTCCTTTGGGTTCCTTGAGTAATATTTCCAAGAATTCTATTTCCTTGTGAAATCTCTCCAGTAGTTCATCACAATTTCCATTATCAGCTTCATTCTTTTCCTCACAATCCTCTTGAGTTGACCTGTTTTCCACATCATCATATTGCAAGCATCTTTCATTAATTGCATTAAACAAATTCATTGGTTTACCTTTTTGTAGTGCCACTATGGAATTGTCATTAGACTTCTGGCCTATATCAACCTCATCTGACTGTTTTACACCAAACAAGATTTCATCTATGAACTCCTTCTGTTTCAATAGATCAACACCTTCTTCCTCTAAAAGGGATTCACCATCATACTTTACCTCGAGATCTTCATTCCTGGTTGTGACAACTTCATCAGGTTGTCCATCATCCTCTGCATATCCTACAAACATACACAAACTATAAGAATCAAAATCACAAGGCTTCATTGCCTCATCTGCTTCCTTTGTCAACATATCTTCGAATTGTTCTGAATTCTGCTAGTAGTCCAGAAGATCATTAGCTGACCTCTCATTATCTTCTTCCCCCAACATTTCACCTTGTTCTGGTTTGCAAATGGAGACTTCCAATTCTACCTTTGCTTCTCTAAGTTTCTCTGATTCCTCTTGAGCACTCAATATCTGTTCAATCTTTTTCCATTCTTCTACTATCTCTAACTTCACTTGCTGATTTCTCCTTTCCCGTAGTCTTGGCCATTTTACTCTTTTCCTCATGGTCCAAAACTTTTCTGCAACATCTTCATCAATATTCCAATCTGAAAATCTATCTCAGCTTTCTCTCGGTCAAACTCTTCTTGACTCATCCTCATGCCATTTGCTTTGGCATCTTCCCTTCTTCTGTGGCTTCTTTGTGAACTTCTACTATGACTATCTGTAGTCATTTTCTGCTCCTCTCTTTCCACGAGCTCCTCGCACCTCTGCAACAATAAGTCCTCCTTACTGCAATCTTACCTCACTAAGCTCTCCTCACTCAGTCTTTTGGTAAGCACGATCCCCTATCTGGAATCTTCTCTTGAGCAACACCTTTGCTCCCTCTAGGCTTCTGCAATCTCTCACTTTCTCTTTCGAGAACACTTCAATTGTCCTCCGTCCAATCTCTTGTTGAATTCTACAGGTTCACTTCCACTTCTAAGGACTTTCCTTATTCTGCTTTTAAGAACACATCTGATTCTTCTCTCACAACTTCTCTTAGTCTAGATTGCTGCAGTCTTCATTCTTTCTTAAGCTATCACCTGTATTTTGAACGAATTTCCTCTCTGCTGTAATCTAGTACTAAACTTCATTCAGAAAACAAACATATTCAATTTCAACAAAGCCAAGCTCTGATACCAAAATTGATGTAGGGTTGACCCCGCAAACCCAGAATCATAGTTCAATTGATGCATATAAAATGCATCTCAAAAATTAGCTCTTAAAATCTCAAATCCTGGCAATTTCACAAACACTTTTACACACTAGTTCAGTCAGATTCTCCTTAAAACAATCGCGCCCTCCATAAGATCGATCCATCATGCTAATGTTCTAACATTGATTCTAATCTAACTTTCAATTCAATCCTTTCTCTTTAAAGGATCGATACATATACAGACTTCAGAAATTGACATTAACTAAAGTCGATTGCAAAACCTCTGTTGCTAATTAGAACTTACCAAATCGATCACTAGAAATACACTTTTTCTCCCATTTGTGCACTACGCCTTCACTCATACAGAATCTCCATCTTCATTAAATTTCTAGAGTTAGGCCTCTAGTCCTCCAGCATTCTATTTCAATTAATACTGCTCTCTCCAGTTTTTGGAATTGAAATCTGCTTCAACCTCGAACTCACTTGTTTTAATTCCAACGCTCCTAGAACATACATTCATCTCAAGCTGTGACAATTGTTTGTGCCCTTCAAATAAACCCACATCTCATCGGTCCTAAAATTGCCACGCATTTAAATCTCCAGCTAACGAATTCATATATAACCATTTAAAGCAGTGCTAAATACTGTTCACAACAGTTTCATAAATATTGTTATATCAAAACCTTCAATGCAACCCAGATCTATTCAACCAATGCTTGAATCAATTCAAAATTAGCTGAATTGTAATAAACCACAAGAATTTGGTATTTTCCCCACGATTTGATGAGATATCAATCGATGTTTTTAAGGTACTCCAACTCCGTCAAATTCTGATATAATATCAATCACTATTCTATGCGCTCCAAGCTTGTGATCCAATCCAAATCTCTATACTCTGATGCAATTACAATCGGCACTCCCAAGTCACCATGTTTTGGAAGCCAAAACTGTTAATAACACCCACAATTCAGATGTGATATAATTGGAAATCGCCAATCGCTGGGTTCGGTGTCATTTATTTGTGAGAAATTCGATATCTATTGGATCCGATTTCCCATAAACTTAATAAACCTTCCACATCCATTCCATTGTCATATAATGCGATTTTTTTGAAACACACTCAATCTGTTCCCATGGATTATTGGACCCGATATATCATACCAATCAACTGAATGTAATTTAAATCTGCTCAAAATTTACACTAAATGATTTTCTTGCGCCCATCCTCTGTGTTAACAGATTTCTTCCTGCTCGAAGATTCAACGATGCCAGGATCACTTTAAACACAGGAATTTCTACAATATAATATACAAATACACAGACCATCAACAATTCAAGCGATTTTAAATAGAAGACCAATATTCGAACTCCACGGCGCACTATATAAAGAGACACAATATTTATTTTTTTATTCTTAACGAACAGAAAAAACAGAGTCTCGCATTGTCTCAATTACATAAGAAAAATCCTCTGTCAAATAAAACACAGTTCACACACAACAACTTCGGAGCTTTCACTCCATGCAAAAAAAACCCCACACTCACTCCCTGCAAATTTGAGCTTTCGCTCCACACAAATAACACCCCCAACACTACAAAGATCTCCTCGCTTATTACAATTTCCTCTCATTAATCCTTCTAGTAATTTTGCTAACAAATTGATACATAATCTTCTATTTTTAAAACTCTAACAGAATTCCCTATTTACTAGTTCTTGTGCACACATATTTAACAAATCTTATCTCTAATTTAAAATAAGGCAATCTCATACTTATTTCAATAACAAAATGTTTGAGAAGTTTTATCCTTCTCAGTAATCCCGAATTCGACCAAACAGTTAATGAATTTTACTGTGATTAACCACATGTGGACAATACTCCACATTGCTGGCTAATGCCGATGCTCCTGCATCATCTTCCAATTTTTTAGTTTCTTTCAGCTTGGCCAGTGTTTCCTATAGAGAGGTTTGAGCCTCCTGTAGGACTACTTTGGAGTCCATCAATTTGATTCTTTCCTTTTAGGTGGAGGTTTTGGCACTCCCTCTCTCGTAGGTGATAGAGATTTTGGAGGGATATTCCTCCTTTTTCTTAGTAGGTGCATCCTCAATGACAATGGGTTCTTTTGATGGTGGTTGGGGCTTTCTCACCTTCATCCTGGTGCTCCTCCTCACTTTGAAATACATAGATGTTTGTCTTTTTCTTTTTCCCTTTTGTTTTGCTGGAGTGCTTAATGCAGCAAGCACAACTGCTGCTTCCCTTGCCAGTGTTTCAGGGGATATTTCCTCCTGCTGTTTTTCTTCTTTGCCTTCTACAGTCTTTCCTATGTCTGCTATTTTTTCTTGTGTCTCTACTATCTCTAGTGGTGCCTTCTCCTTTTCTTGCTGGGTACCTACCTCTCCCGTGGCAGTCTTTTTCTGGGCTTTCTTGGGTTTTTTCTTCTCAACCTATGTTCTTTTCCTCTTCTCTGTTTTTGAGGCTGTTTTCTTTTCTGCCTTAGGTACAATAGTGGAACTGTCAAGTTTCTCCTCTTCTTTCTACTTCTCTTCTGTTTCCTGTTCCTTCTCTATTTGAATATTTTGTGTTTCCTCATGAATTTCCTTTTCAATTTCCTCTTCCTGCTCCTCCTCACTGCTAGATGGACTAATGTCCTCAGTCAAAGTTTTGAGGTCATCTCCTCTAGACATATTCTTGAAAATTTCCCAATCTATGGGGATGGTGTAGGTGTGTAGGGCATCTTCCACCAATAATTTAAAGAGGCCATGGTGGGCCATTTGGTCTGGGACCCCTGCATTCAACTTGGTGCAACATTCTATCAAAGACTGGAGGAGGAAATATGGGAGACCGAGTTTCCTAACTGCAGGTAGGTCCATCCCATATCTCAATTCATGCAATAACTTGAAGTGATAACCATAAATTATATTGAACCTTCCTTCACAACTGATATATTTCATTATCTGGTAGCTGACTTCACAAGTGATATATTTCATTATCTGGTAGCTGACTTCACTCCATGGAGGAGGTAAGCTTGTCCTTTTGACCCCATTTTTATCCTCTACATGATGCTCCTCAGGCTGAAAAAATGTCTTCTTAGCAACCTGTCCCAATGTTTTTTCCTCCTTGCTCCAAGGAAGCCCAAGTGGAAGACCTGTGATTCTACTGATAAAATTAGGTGTAAGATCTAGGGTCAAACCCCTAAAGCTGACTGTAGCATGTGTTTTCGAATGGGGTCTTAAGGACATAAAAAATTCTTCAGTCACCTCATCATCATATCCATGAATTCTTTCAAATAAATACATCCAATTTTCCTTGGTGAAGAGGGCCACCACCTCAGGGTGCTCATGCAATTTGTTGGAGTTCAGAGGCTCCTTTCTCATAAAACCTCCTGGCATGGTGTTTAGTGGTTTCTGAAAGTGCTCAGGTGAGGGAAAAAAAAACAATTTCCAAACTGAAAAATAGAGGGACAACTGAGTTTTGTTTTTTTCTTAAACTGTAGGAGGAATTTCCCGTGTGCTTCTTCTTCACAACCATCAATTTGCATTTTCCCTTTCTTCAAACTGTTCTCAACCTAAATTTGCTTCTTGGTTCTTGGAAGAAATCAATACTGACAGAAGGGACTATATAAAACAATGGTTTTTCACGAGTAGACAAACTTGCAATTTCGTTTCCTTCCCAGGTTTGATTTCTATGATTGCATCCCCCTTTTTTTTACAGCAGAATGTGAGGAAGAAAAAGGAAAATTTTGAATGCAGAGGAGGAAATGGAGACTGTGTAGAACTTAGAAAAGACACAACAGACTTTTGAATTTCTATTTCCTTGCTTTTCTTCAACCAATACTCTATTTTAATCCACCACCTTATCTAGACATATTGTATGTAGAGCAGGTTTTCGATCCTACCTCATTGCCAACTCAAATTGGCAAAAATTATGACTTTTTTTGCTACAGAGATGCTCTCTTTCCTTCTTGTAGAAATCCTCTTGTAGAAGGTGTTCCTGCTCTTGTAGAATGCTCCTGTAGAACCCGATAGGTTGGAGGGTTTTGAAAAACTGGCAGAAAATGACTGGTTCGCTATTCTGAAGGTGGTAGATGAGTACTACAGTCGAGAACTTCGTAAATTAAAATGAAACAAAGGGTGGTGGAGGCTTAGACCGCACTGTACTTAACTAATGGCATAATTCGCGGTGAGGAGTTGAGGTGGCCGAATGGGTATGTTATCCCCATCTAGACCGTTGGTCCTACACCAGTGTAATTATGGTTCTTCATGTCACCTGACTGCCATAGCCTCCCTTACTCCCATTATACACCACCACCACTACCGGTTTCAAATGTTTCCCTCCTGAGTTGACATGCCACATGTGTTGACTGCGTATCTGATCGGTAGTTTGACTTGGACGTGTCTCAATTGAATTCCAAGAGGGTGTGTAAACTAAATAAGGGTGGCTAGTTTGCTGGCCACTGATTCCACTTAATTGTGACCATTCCCATAGTTCATGCAGTTTTGAAGTAATATTCATGCAATCGAGGAATAGGTTTAGCCACTTACCTGCTTAGTCGTTGTTGTGCTATGCATGCTTTGAACTTTAGCACTTCATTTCCTCATTGCTATTGCTGCTAGTGCTCTGCATGCTTGGCCTTCAGCTTATGCTGATGATTTCTCAATCAAGATTTGCTCCTTACATGCTTCATACAACCTGTTGCATTGACCCTGTCTCTGGAGTTTGTTTTGCAAAGGGATCAGTTGCTATAGGAATCCTACAAGATTTCCTATAGCTGATTCTCCTTCTAAAATTCAGCTTGCGCAGACTTAAAAAGATAACTGACAAAGGTTCTGAATGAAAGAAATAGCAGCTGGGAGGTATCAAGTAAGAATAAGCAAGAAGAACGCTGCTACTTTATTTTTCATCTTTTTTTGTGTTTACAGAATGAAAGAAACATAATTCCTGTATTAGTCTGTGCAGGGAAAGAAATGCAAGTGGAAGTGTGAGTGCACAGGGTTGAAATGGAGAGGTAGGCGGATGGATGGTGGCAAGGAGGTCCACAGGCCTTCTAGACAAACTTCCAGCCCTCAAGTTCTTTTCTAAACTTGATTTTGGCCTTTTTGTAGTTTTTATAGGATCCTCCTGTAGAATACACAGAGTTTCCTGTAGGATGTGGAATTTTCAGAATGAATGAGACCAAGGCTTGGAAAAGGATAACAGTGATGGAGGGATGGACTATGAAGGGTGTATGCAACCTGGCCATGTCCTTTTCTCTTGTGTGACCCTCTTGCAACCTGCGATTTACCCAAAAGAAGTTAGGTTTTTTTTCTTTTTTCCTGTTTCTCTTTTTATTTTTTGAGACAGTTGGGGCACCTCCAGGAGGTTTTCACCCTCACTACCTACCCTGGGTGCCTCCAAGAGGTTTTCAACCAGGGATATTTTATTCCTTTTTCTCTTTTTTTTTTTTTTAGCTCAAG
>APFE030206034.1:94785-122326 GCA_000404065.3 Pinus taeda | reverse complement strand
AATTGATTTTCTTTGAGGTGTTTTTCATGCCATATTTTTATTTGAAGTTGGAATACCTCTGAGTGGAGTAGGGCCTGCATTCTCTATTCATCCAATCCATTTAGCTAAAGCAATCTTTCCTTTTGTGCATGGCTGAGATCTAGGTCTAGCTGAGCTGCCATCCTTAATGTGTTATATTCAAATTCTATTGACAGCAGAGCCTTCTTCCCGTAGACCAACTCATAGGGTGTAAACCCTGTGGTGGTTTTCCAGGTGGTGTTATAGGCCCAGGTGGCCTCAACCAATCGATCTACCCAATCTTTTCTGCTGCTGCTCACTACCTTAGTCAAAATCCCTTCCAAAGCTCCGTTGGTGAATTCCACCTGTCCATTTGCTTGTGGATGATAAGGGGTGGAAGTTCTATGCTTAATCTTGTGGTGTGTGAGCAGGTCTTCAACCAAATTGGAGGTAAACTGACTCCCTTGATTTGTGACTAACTCTCTTGGATAGCCAAACTTGTAGAAGATATTTTCCCTCAAAAACTCAACTACTTTTTCTTCTGTTGCTACTTTGATCACCTTTATTTCTACCCATTTTGTCAGATAATCAATGCACACAATGATGTAAGATTTTTGTTTTGAAGGAGGGTTGATAGGACCCACAAAGTCCATGCCCCACTTTTCAAATGGCTCGAAAGTCACTTGAGGTTGCAGGGGCATCTCATCCCTTAGAGTCGGTTTCTCCATCCTTTGACATCGATCACATTGGCTGATATATCTCCTGACATCTTGATGAAGAGTGGGCTAATAGTAACCTGCTTGCAAAATTTTGAAGGCAGTCCTCTTTGCTATAAAGTGGCCACCACAAGGTCCATCATGACAGGTTAGGAGGATGTTAAATACTTTCTCCTCCCTGACACATTGCCTCAAAATCTGATCTGGGCCAAGTTTAAAAAGATTGCTCCCAATCCAAGTGAATGGGGCACTTTTCCTCACGATCTTGCTCTTCTCTTTTGAGGACACGTGTGGTGGAAACTGTGCTGAAACCAAGTAATTTGCTATATTAGCAAACCATGGAGAGAGTACTGAAATAGAAAATAGGTGTTCATCTGGCATTTGATCATCCACTATTCCTTCTTCACCTGCAGACAGATCTAGTCTAGACAAAAAATCAACAACAACGTTTTCCTTACCTAGCTTATCAACAATAGTCAAATCAAATTGCTACAATAAAAGTAACCATCTAATGATACGAGCATTTACATCTGGTTTATTCATAAAATACCTCAGCATGATCAGTATGTACGAATGTTTGATAGCCATTGATGTAGTGTCTGAACTTGTTTAGGGAATGGACTACAGCTAGGAGCTCCTTTTCGGTTACAATGTAGTTTAATTCTACCTTAGACAAGTTTTTACTGACAAAATATATGGCATAAAGCAGCTTCTCTTCAACTTTCCCTAAGGCTGCTCCTATTGCTTTGTTCGAGGCATCTGTGTGAATGTGGAAAGGTAGGGCCCAGTTTGGACCTCTCAAGGTTGGGGCAGTTACCAGCTTACCTTTCAAGGCATCCAGAGCCTCTTGATAGTTGTCAGTCCATATAAACTCAACATCTTTTCCCAAAAGACCAAACAATGGAGAGGATAGCTTACTAAAATCCTTAATGAATCTTCTATAATACCTTGCTAAGCCTAGAAAACTATAAACATCTCTTACCTTTTGAGGAGGTAGGACCCTTTGGATGATAGCAATCTTGTTGGGATCCGCCTGTAATCTTTGCTGAGAAATTGTATGACCTAGCACAGTCCCTTCAGTCATTAGGAATTCGCATTTTTCAGGACTGAGGGTCAGGTTCATTTCAATACACTTGGCTAAAACATTTCCCAGGTTAGTCAAAGCTTCCTGGAAGTTAGAACCATAAGGGATAAAGTCATCCATATAGATCTCCACTGAATCATGAACTAGTTCAACAAATATGCTCAGTACTGCTCTTTAGAAAGTGGCGGGAGCATTGCACAACCCAAAAGGAAGGACCCGGTATGCAAAGGTACCCCATGGACAAGTGAAAGTGGTCTTATCTTGGTCTTCCAAGCTGATTTGTATTTTGTTGTACCTGCTAAACCCATCTAGGAAGGAGAAGAACTTCTTCCCTGCCAGGCCATCTAACACTTGATATATGAAAGGCAAAGGGAAATGGTCCTTCTTGGTGGCCTTGTTCAGTTCCCGATAATCTACACAAATTCTCCACTTCCCGTTTTTCTTTGGCACTAGCACCAAAGGAGAAACCCATTCATTTTTAGAGATGGGATAGATGAACCCTGCATCCAATAGCTTTTGCAGTTCTTCTTTGACAATGTCCTTAAGGGCTGGATTCATCCTCTTTTGAGTCTACTTGACTAGTTTACAATCTTCTTTAATGTAAATGTGATGAGTACAGATCGAAGGGTGGACTCCCTTCATCTCTTTATAACTCCAAGCAAAAGTATCGAAGTGATTCTTCAATAAGCTACACAGTTCTTTCTCCTGAGAGGTGGATAGGGATGAATTGATCTTCAAGGTATTTTCTCGGCCAAATTCCACTTTCTTAACTTGGAGAGAGGTCAGATCAGTCCCACAGAGATCATCTAAAGGATTAGCTTGGGTTTCTTCCACCAACTCTTCTACGGGCAACATACTGGGGGGTGGATTCTGAATCAAGTTCTCAATAAGATCATCCTTGGTTTGTGGACCCCCCATGGTAGCTTCTATTATACACAATGGTGTGGAATAGACTTCATCTTCATCTTCCTCCAACCAGAGAGGTAAATCTTGTTCTAGCAGAGGTTGGGTAGGAGGATAGAGGACTAGCTGTTTGGACATATGCCCATTCTTGATTGTCATGTTCCCAGCTCGAAAACTGATGTAGGCATCTGCAGTAGCCAACCAAGGTCTTCCTAGGATGAGAGGGTACCAAGTAAGCTTTGCCTTTAGTTGGAGAACCAGGAAATTAGCAGGGTACTCCCATGAATCAATAGAGACCATGAAATCTTCCACAATCCCCTCAGGGGTCACGGTGGAGCGGTCTGCCAACTACAGTACTGTTGAGGTCTTTCTTAGGGAACCCTGAAGGTTGAGTTTGAGCATAGTGTCCCTGGTCATCACATTAATGGCAGCCTCTAGATCAATCAAGGTATGGGGGATAATGGTGCCATTGATGTGGAAATCGACTACAGGACTCCTAGGGTCGAGATATTTCGGAAAAATCACCTGCCCCAACATTAGGTCGGATAGTTTTCCTATGACATTGATAGTTGGGGCATCTCTCTTTCACCTCCTTGGGTATCTGAAGCACTTCTCCTTGATCATATTGTTGTATATAGGCATATCCTTTATGGATTGGAGAAGTGGTAGTTTTACACATAACTGTTTCAGTTCTCCTAGAAGTTCAATTTCTTCTGGGGTCGGTTGTGTGGTTCCAGTTAGTCTCTCAGGAAAGGGTGGAATGACTTTGGGTTCACTTTCCTATTGTTCTTCCTCATCCTCCTTAGGAGGAGGAGGTTGGCTATCTGGGAGAACCCTCACAGATCGTAGGTTAATCTCCTAAATCTCCACAACATAGGTTGGGAATAATGTTTCCCCACTATATACCTGTTGGGCCTGTCAGTTGTTAGGGTTCGGGTTCGGTTGAGTAGGTATTTGGGGTTGTCTGGGAGGAGCAGGAGGTAATGGTTATGGATGAGTAGGTGCTGGAGGCAAAAGATCAGGAGGAGAGTTATACTAGGGCCTCCACCCTTGATGAGGTGCATTCCACTGAGGCTATGGCTGCGCATAAGAATGAAACAAATGAGCAACTGGCGGAGCTTGGTATTGAGGAGGATATGACTAAGGAGGGGGTGTGGGCCAGGAAGGATGAGCAAGGGGACCCCAAGAAGGCATGGAAGTGGCTTGATTGGGGTGGTAATAGCTCTGGGAGGTCCCTTACATTCCCTGCTGGTAAGGTCTGGGTCCATGTGGCCTCCTTTGGTTCATGAAATAGAGTCATTTAGTGGCTCCTTCAGCCCCCTGATATGTAGATTTTATTCTGGGAAAGGAAGGGCACTGATTCGTAGGATTTTCTTGTTCATAGACTACACACACTTATATAGAGTGCAATGGACATTCGTTCCTAGGATGCTTTCTCATGCACCTGGGACAAAAGATGGCCAAAGCTCTCTCGGCTTCCTCTTGTTTCCTTTTAATATGTGAGGTATCCATTTGCATGGCAAGAGTCTTGCCTCACCTCACTCTTGAAATCTTTCGATTCTCAATTTTGTTTCTAAGGGATGAGCTGGATGAGGATATACTGCCTAATGGTTGACTTCCCCTACCTCTCTTCCTAGCTGACCTGGAATGGTTTCTAAACACAATTTTTATGTCATCATAAGGTAGTTGGTAGATGTCTTCCCCAGCTAGCAAACAGAGGGTATCTAGAAGGTCTTCAGGTACTCCTCTGAGCAGAACCAACTTCAAGGATTTAGGGTCAAGTGTGCACCTGGCCCTTTTATAACTGAGTTGAAACCTCTCTTCATAGTCTTCTAAAGATTCATCACTACCCATGGTCATTCAGAAGATTTTTTCCTTGGTTTCCTTTGACCTGTAATAGTCCCGATATTTGTTGTTAAAGGCTTGCTGCATCTGAGCCCAAGTTGTGATACTATTTCTAGGTAACCCCATGAACCAGTGCAAGGGTGCATCCTTGAGGGTAGAAGGAAATAGTTTCAACTTCTGCTCATCTTCTACATAGTCATAGGTTCAACAGAGAACAACAAATTCAAAAAAGAAAGTATCAAGATCTTCGATAGTCAGTCCATGAAGCGAGGTAAGGTTGAAGGACTTATGTTTTTCTTTTTTGTGTCCCCATTGGTCTCCTGGATAGGAAAGGCACCTTCTATTCTTTCCCCATTCCCTCTAATGTTTCTGTTCTCAGCCATGGTCTCAGGAGGAATGGTTTCTTGCTCTTCTTCTATTATAGGATCTTCGTATATCTTTGGAGATTCACCTATAGGATATTCTAGATCACTGCCACCAAAGAAGAGAGAAGGGTGACCCAGTGATGTGTTGGGGGTGTTGGGTAGGAATTTTCCTGAATTGTCTCTGTTCCTATGAGGCATGAAAAGAAATCTCTTTTTTGGGTGATTTTTGTGTTCCTTTTTCTACTTGTAACTACAAAAACTGAAATGGATTGAGCAACAAATTGCAACTAACTACAATAAACCTTGCTGAAATGAAAATTGTAGAATTGAAATGAAAGAAAGAGATGACTAATCTACTTTGCTGAAGTGAAATTGCAAAATTGAAATGAAAGGAGGAAATGCCTAATCTATGCTTGCTGAAATGGAATTGCAGAATTGAAATGAAAGTGGGAAATTCCTAATCTACACTTGCTGAATAGAAATGAAAGCAGTAAATGTATAATCTACTTTTGCAGAATTGAAATGAAACAACTACTTAGCAAAACGTTGTAGTAGAGAATAGAAGAAAAACAGTAATCACAAAATACTCTGAAGCTTCCCCGACAACAGCGCCAAAAAGAGTGGTGAGCTCCAATATTGCAGCAATAATGCTACAAATCCTGGGGCTTCCTTCTTTACATTTATCAACCCGATAGTTCATAACAAACTTGGAAGTGATGGTGCTGTATGCACAAGTACTAGCTCTTACTGCAAGCTGTCACTTGATCAGCTAGCACAAGTTCGCTAGGAGCTTGAGCCAACTTCTACGAGTTCTCAGAAGAAGCTTTTATTGTGATGGAAGAGAGCTAATTCTACAGGGGCTATTCTACTTGCAGCAAGAGAAGGAAAACTGAAATGAAACACAAACCCTAGCAAACCCTAGTTTACCCATTTAACCCTACCTTTGCAAGAAAAGAGATGAAAACTACTGAAATGGATGTCATTAACTATAAAAAAGGTAAATTGCATTTATTCAGGCTACTTTTGAGGAGAAATGAGAGGGGATAATATTTTTGTACTTTTGAGTATTTTTATGTGGAATTATTATGCTTATGATTTGACTGGTTGTGACTGGGCAGAGGTTTGGTGGCAAAGGAAGATGGGGTTGGCTTTTGTTGAAGATGAGGAAGGTCTGGAGGGGTCCTAAGAAGTCCCTAGTACCCTTCTAGAGATTTCCATTGTGATCAGACTTCGAAAAATCACTCGCATGAACTTCTACAGGAGGCTACAGGGGATCTATAGGAGTTTCTATAGGAGAATCTACAAGAGGAGGCCGAAAGTGGTTTTTGGAGGTTTGAAGGTGAAAAAATGATGGGAAAAGGGAAATGAAGGTTGGATGAAGGTGTTGAGGGGTCTAGGAATATGTAGGTTTGAAGGTGAAAAAATGATGGGAAAATGGAAATGAAGGTTGGATGAAGGTGTTGAGGGGTCTAGGAATCTGTTAATGAAGATCAGGAATGAAGGAGATGGTTGAATTTGTTTAAAGGGCAAGAAAGAAACTTTATGGAAAAAATGCAAGAATTAGGGCAGGTTGGAAAAATGTGGCGAATGAGTGGGGAAATCTTGAGAGATGAGATGGTACAGGTTGTGCTATGGAGGAATGACAAGCTGGAATGTTCTACAAGTGAGCTGCACACTTACTTCTCAAAACTAACCTAAGAAAGAACCGAAAAAACAGAGTTTGTCTATTTTGACCTAAAATCTGACCTAAAAATAGAGGACTGAATAGAAATTTATGAACAGAAATTTATGCAAGAAAGCCATTGTAAATGAACATGAAATGGTCTAAGCATGTGAATCCAAGCAAATATCAACTTCTCCAACTCAAAACATCACACTAGCAATTGCATGAAAGGCAAAAACTGTGTTTTTGGTGGCAGTAGTAGTGCCTTGACCTCAAATCATGGTCCCAAGGAGGGAGAAAGGAGATCAAGACCTGCTGGTAGCCTTTTTGGATCTTTCTCTATTACTACAACAAACTACTTAAGCAACTTGAAGCAAGAACAACTAATTTAACCATCAAAAGCAACCTATTTTACGAAAGCAAGATTTAACCTAAACAATAGAAATCAACTTATGAATACAAGAAAAAAACATATAAATACACAAAAGAGGTGTTGGGCAGCTTGGGTTGGGCCCTAACCCAAGAGATTCATCCCGCTAGGAAAGATCATCACTGGTACAAAACTGGATTGATCTTCATTATTCAAAAAATAGTAGTTACATCACAAAACTGTCTTGAAAAAGAGCTTGAAAATGAGCTGAGTACAAGGCTGCACAAAAGTGTGAAAATAGACTATGAAATGGCTAACCTACTGAGGCTTGAAGCCTTCTTATTTATACAAGTGGAAACTCCCAACAGTCCTCCTAAACTTAAGGAACTCGACTGCCTAAACTAAAGATAACAACAGCTCTACTAGACTTGCTCGGTTGCCCCTTTGAATCATCATTGTGGGCCTTTGTACTCCGATATGCTGATGGAGAGCTTTAGTAAGGGGTCATTAATGAAGGAGACACCCCTCCTATAAGTCCTCAGCCATGTTTTCTCGAGTTTGGCTGCCAATCTGCTCATAAATGCCCGGTCCTTGTCCAAAAATGTCCAAAAATCTGCAATAAACACTCATTAGACTATGTGGCAAAGTGACTATCCCCATTCACCCTTTTGACATAAATATATTAAAAAACATGCACAAAACTATTGAGAATGGTGGATTAAATGAAAATAATGGGTAGAATGAGCCCATATAGTTAGCCATTTCTGAGGCTCATCAGGGTGCTCGCACATTCTCTCTAGCATCATGCATCAATCTATCAGCCTCTCTGGTGTGCTTCCTTCCATCTTTAGAAATCTCTATGTGAGTGGGTGCTTCCACTCTCTGCTCCTTTGCATGTGGCTTCTCCACATCATCCTGATGTTCTTTGGAGATAAAATATCCTCTTCTCCATGCAATTGAAACTCCCTCTCAAGGGAACAACTCATGGCATTCTCTTCATTGAACTTGTGACGTCTCTATGAACCATTGTCATCCTATGAGATGGTAGGTACACTTGATAGTTATGAGGTGCATCAATGTACCCCATAAACGTGCCCAACTTTGGCTCTAGATTTTTCCTTGCATCCTTGTTGACATAATAGTAAACTAATAAACCAAATATCTTGAAGTGTGCCACATCTGGTTTCTTGCCTAAAAAATATTCTTCTGGTGTACTCATCCTGGGAATTTGATGAGGACTTATGTTATGCACATATATAGTTGTGTTGCATGCTTCATCCCATAAGTGCAACAATAGGCCCTAATCTTGTGACATCGCATGTGTAGCTTCCACAATACATCTTTTCTTCCTTTCAGCCACCCAAATATTGTCTAGGTAAATTCTCTCTGCAGACAGAGATGATCCCTCTAGCCAAATGAGTGGATTTAGCAACCGAAGTGATAATCTACTAGACACTTTCCTAAGTTGCAATTAAAAAGAGAGATGAAGAGGATGGCCTACCTCGTTTAGATGCTATCTTGATCTCCTTTTCTAAAGACCTTGAATCACTTGCATCACAAGCTTGTTCCTACTTCTCTCAGTGTTTATGCACCTGCAAAAGAGATCAAGACACAACAAGACATGAAAATACAAGTAGGATATTCAAAGGTAACCTACTTAATTGATCAAGGAATGTTAAGATAAATGATACATGAGCATACACATTTAGGGAAAATGAACCAACAGTTGTATATTGATAGAAAATAAAGGGAATCATACAACCAAGCCTTGATGTTGATAGGTTCTCCTTGAATGAATATCCAAGTCCAATATAAGCTCTCTAAGAACTTCTTCTCCAAGCCAAATGAGTAGCATATAGGCACAATCTTAGCATAAGGGTGCAAATAGGCGTAGAATAACCATTTGGGAATGGAAGAAGATGAATATATAGGTTGGGAAAGGGAGTTAGGATCTATCCAAAGATAGGACTAGGCCCTTATCTCAAGGAGGTGGCTCATAGGGATAAGACCAAGAGGTCAAGTTGGGATAATTCGACCTCATCTATGCCAAACAACCTGTAGCTCACTGCTCTAGAAGCTTCTATATCACAAAGCTTCTCATCGTCTTTGGGAAAATTGCACTTTTGGGATCATCACAGGTATACAAGTGAATCGAGCAATGCCACCACGGGTCAAGTGTAGTGAAACAGGTGACCATCATTGTTTTTTGTCTCATAAGTGTGATGATTCTTAAATTAAGGTTTTAGAGCTATTTCTTTCAGGGAAAGTGCGGAGTAAGAGTATCCTCTCTGCGGACAGAGACGATCCCTCTAGGCCAAGAGAGTGGGTATAGCTACAAAAAAGACAATCTAATGTAAATTTCCTTAGATTAGAATCGAATAAGAGGGCCTACCAATTATAACGCTAATCCACTTGATGGTGATCTTGCTTCCTTGCTCCAACTCCTTTTTGTTCCTTTCATTCAAATACTTGAAAAAAACATGCAAGAAACAAAAGCAAACTTGATAGCATAAAATCAAATTCAATCTAATTAAAAGGTAGGAGTTTTAAGCTATCAAATGTAATATTACACATAATATAGGAAATAAACCATTAGTTGTATTAATATAAACTTCAAAGAGAAATACAACTCGAGCCTTGACATTGCAGGTTCCCTTTGGCATGTTCAGGTTCCAACACCACTATAAGCATCTCATGATTCACCCTCAAAACAATGAAAGTTCAAAAAATCTTTCCCTTCGCTCCAAACCAAACAATATAAGCTTATTCTCCCTTCAGACACAAACTAGAAGGCTAAGGTTCTCAATATGGCTCTCAAGATTTTTAGATTATTTCAGCCCTTTCATTAGCTAGCTGAGGTTGTAAAATGAGGAGTTTATATAGATTTGATAGAGGGGAAACGGATCCTCTTATGGTGGGAGAGGCCTTATATCTTTTGGTTTGTTCCATTTTAATAGGGAAAGGAACCCAAACAGTCTCTCTCGGCTCTATCTTGCTCAACCATTTACCAAACTTCCATTCACAAAGATTCTAGACTTGGAAGCTTCGACTCCATTTGTGAAAAATTGCCAAAAGAGGGTCGGTGTGGGTCATGAATGGATGTCTAGCATCATTCGGCGCTAGGCCCAATGTTAGACTCTACAAATCTACTCAAGGAAGAAACTGAGTGTTAGCATCGGTCTTGAAAACTGAGCTTGAAGGAATATCTTGGGAAATGATGTAAGAGGGAAATGTTTTGTAGATGAAGAGGGATGTAGGGACATGTTCTTCATGTCAGGAAAGCATATGAAGGTCACTAGTGGTCCTCTAGGATCAAGGAATGGGGAGTACAGGGATAGTGAAAAAATGCCGTGTAACATAAATCTCAAGGCATTTTCCAATCAATGTCTTATGAAGGATCCGAGCTGCATATATGAATGAGCACACTGCATAATAGTTATGTTTCGGAAACTTTGGGGTATGTCATAGGGAAGTGTAGGAGGTGTGACAAAATACTATGTAACAGATGCCCCTTAAAACATGAAGGTAGAACGAGGAGTGATGTTTGAGTTGCTTTACGAGCTTTTGCAAGGATGAGAACAAACACTATGAGGAGACCTGCAAATCAAGGACACATATACATATACATATCTGATATCATGAATCCACAGTATGGATGCAACCATTTGGATGATAAGGACTATATTAAAAGATCCATGGTATGGGTGAAACCATCCAAATGAGAAGGATCATCTGTGAATCTAAGATCCAAGGTATGGATGCAACCATTCGATATAAAAGGATCATCATAAATGTAAATTCCCACGGTATGGTCACAACCATTTTTATAGCAAAAACATGTGTACCATCATGAATAACATATAAATCCACGTAGCCTGAGTCATATTAGACAAGACTCAAGGTCTTGCGCTCCATCCTGACCCGATGAAAGTATGAATTCTAACATGCGAATGAATGTCTTGAAGTCGAACATGCTTGAAAACCACTTGATTACTAGCCAATGATGTGGACTGTTAACAGGTACGAGAGAAACCACCAATAACGAAAATAGATCTCAAGGTACTATAGTACAATCTGTGAATGTGATAATGAAGCTGAAGTCGAACACTCGTTGAATCATCCAGTCAAAGGCCAATGGTGAAGACTTGTCATTAGATGCAAAGAAATTTCCATTAAGGCATGCAAGCTCTAAGGTACTGAAAGGGAGTTTCTAAGTCATCTTCTTGGATAGTGAACTGAAGTCGAGAGAAAGTGACCCATCGAAGGAGGGTCATAATGAGTCCCACATCATTGACATGAAACAAGGAATAAAGTGTAATGAAATGAGAAGGATCCGAGACTGTAGAAAAGAGTCAGACAACGTATAGGTAATGGATTGCAGATAAGACTTCTCTTCAACATATCAGCGATACGAATCTAGAGTGTGGTAGCCTTAGACTCAATATAGGACCAAGGGTCATAACAAAAAAGTAGAATAGTTAGATGAGAGGCAAAATGGATCACCCAAACCTAGAAAGACAAGTGACTGAGCGAGGATATCCAAACCCGAAACGAGAAACAAATGAGTCTCATGTTCAAGAGCGACATGCTGCCAATACAAGAGATGTTTCAGTTTCACTTTTTCCCCGCTATTTCTAGCGAGTACCTCTTTATTTTTACACAATTTTGAAGAGGATACCATATGCTTCTCATATAAGTTCACCCTAAAGATGAATCCATCCTAGTAATTTTTACATGTCCTAGGAAGGAGAAACTCAGGCTCGTCATGGTGACAAGTATTTCGTCGTTTTATTTTTACGAGTTCGACGGAAGAGTAACTATGTATCTTTTTCATATTTAGAGAGTTTGAAAAAGAGATGACAAAATAAAAATCCATTATGTCCCTTTTCGTAATTTTTCCCTCGAACTTGAAAAGGGAGAAAACAATATTCGAGAGAAACTCTTGACCATACTGATCAATGTGTACTTTGTTCGTAAATAGTCAATCTCAACCCAAAAAAGGGGTAAAATTGTAATGAGATGATGTCAATTCATTTATTTTAACATGTTTGAAATGACAAGTACTCTTTTCAGTTTTTGAGAGAAAAGGGCTTAAAGATGACTCTAAGGGGGTTCCTTTTTCGTTTATTTTTAATTAGTTTGAAAAAGAGATAAAACAAAAACTCATTAGAATGAGTAAAAAATAATCATTGTCCACCGAAAGCACCTGTAACTCCACAAATTCACCCATCACTGATATCAAGAAATATTAATAAAATATTATTAGAATATTGACAAAAAAATGACTTCAAAACTTATAAATCACCAAAAGTAACATTATTTTTTACCATTTCACCATAGTAAGTTTTGAAAATGCATTTGTGCCCTATTTTGCTCGATTTTAAAGTGAGATTTAGGGTGCCATTTTGCGAACAGTCTGCAGTAGGTAAGAGGCCTATCCTTGCTCTTGCATTTCATCAGATTTTCATGCATTTTAAAGGAATTTTGTGTACTGAAAGAGAGGATTTTCAAATTTTAAATTGAAAGAGAGCATTTTCAAATTTTAAATCGATGGAGATCATCGCGGGTTTGGTAATTAGACCCATAAAGATTGCTCTCAAGCCTAAAGGCACTTTGTTAATAACAACAGTCGCGAAGGTGTCGAGGCAGATTTTTTTGAAGGAAAAATCCTTTTTAAAGCATTGATTTTGATCCATGAAAAAGTATCTAATTTATGTTTAATGATGTTTTGTATGAGATCATGGTTCTGGAATGGAAAGAAAGAGGCCATGAGGTTGAAGACCACCAAGCAGCCTAGAATCTAGAATTGGGTTGCTTAAGTTCTTCAGGACCACAAGACTAAGGGCTCAGATGGAATTGCTACCCTATTTGACTAGTCTTTGGGATGTTGACTGACAGATCTTCATAATCAAAGGCCAAGAACCAGAAATAGAAGAATCATACATCTATTTCATCATAAGATTCTCTAGAAGAGGAGGGAGGATCCAACTCTTCGGATCTTTCCTAGCTGGTGATAGTACTAGTGCTCTGATTATGAGGCATTGCCTAAGTGTAGAGATGATGAGGGGTGGGAAGGTGAATATCGCCATGGTCATGAAAAACGTTCCTTTACGAACCATCCTATACACCATAGCTCGTGTTTCTGGGATGCAAGCCCTGCATGAGAGATCAAAATCCCATTTCCAGTATATAGTTGAGTGTCTGACCCCTACCATATTCAACTGGTGTGTAGGCCTTTTAGCGAATATGAAAAGACAACTGACCAAAGGGAAGCAGGGAAACCTGAGACAAGTTGGGTTCAACTCAATACTGATGAATTTCTTCCTAGAGCGAGTGCCCTTATTCTGGTATCAATGGGCAAAGGTACTAGATCCTGCCCCCTAAGAATTGATGCTAGTGAGGTGCAGTCAACTCATGCCTCGAGGAGGGTCGGGTCAGCAAAATTAATGCACTACCCTCCACAATTTTTTACTTTTGCAGTGCTAATTACTCATGGTGGATGACTATGCATATGGTGGAACAAATTTTAGATGGGATTAGATCTACCTTTGCCACCAAGAGAACAGTGGATTGATGCAAGTAAAGGCTTGTTTTTTGGATTTTTTCAAGTCTTATGATTTTTTTGTAAAATTTTAAATTGAAATTCGACTTATGATAAATGTGTAGATGTGGGACTGGAAAGACCACTTGGCATGTCGCCAATAGCATGGTGGGTTTCTCATTAGATAGTGGGTGTTGACTATGAGGAAGGGGCAGATTCTATAACCGAGATGGAGCACAACCTAGATGTGATTACTCGGGGAGTTCCAAAGTATGCTACTATAGATGAGGTGCCACTACGCTGGTAGAGACACATAGTGGGAGTATCCACAAGACTACATCAGCTATTAGGCCGAGTGATCAGAGAAATCCCGTGCTACCATGAGCATTGTGTAGGTTGATAGCCTTTCTAACTATTTTACTCATTTTGTAGGCTTTGAAAGCCAAGTGTCCCATAACACTTTATTCGATATCTATATATCTATATCTATATATATCTATATCTATATATATATATATATATTATATTATATTTTATTATTATATCTATATTATATTATATCATAATATATATTATATATATATATATTATATAAGAATATATCACATATAATATATAATATATATATATATATATATATATAATATAATATATATATATATATATACTATATATATATATATATATATATCGCAGGTTTTGTTTTCTACATATGTATCCAAAACATGATCAGTTTTATAGATGACACGATCTGTTTTATAGATGATGCAAATGTCTATCCAAAACATAATTTGCTAATGAGTCCATTAATGTATTCAAAATGTGTGTAATGTAAGGATACGTGATAAAATCAAAATTTCTTTCCAGTAATCGAACACATAGATACATAAGCAATATTTGTGGATTTCTCACTGAATAATGATTGTTTAATTGTAACACAATGAGCTGTGAATCAAACTTGACAACTAAATCCCTAATGCCAAGAGCAACTACTTCTGACAATAGTTCAATGATTGCACTATATTCAGAAATATTTTTAGTTGTCTACCCGAGGAAAATACCTTGTAAATCAATCAACTCGCCATGATTGGAAAAGAGTGCACAAGCTACAGAAGACAAATTCTGTGTGCTATGATAAGCACCATCAGCAAAATCGAGATAATGACTTGACGACATCTGCAAACTGATTGGAACACAAGGTAAGAAGAAAAGCACATGTCTTAAAAGCAAACAAACATACCTAAAATAAAAAAGTGCACACTAATGAATTCACACACTAATGTACAAAAAGTCATTACATGAATTTCACACAATACTTTTTCAAATACAACCCATTTTGGGGCTGTGATAATGCATTTCCTTCATAATCAACTAGCTCATAGGCGTATTTTTGAAAAACACGTTTGACAATATATGGCCATGCCACATAGGTTTGAACATTCCAGTGCCTAACTTATCGTTAGCATGATCATAAAGGAGGACTAGGCCACCTTCAGAAAAAGTGCGAGGAGAAATGGTTTGATCAAAATGAGCTTTGACACATTTCTTTTGGGCTTCGATTACCGTCATGGCAATGCGACGGGTCTTGTCAAGCCTCTCAAGGTAGAGTAACAACTCTTCTTCAGGCGAGGTATTGGGAATAAGTTCGACAACAAATTTGAGTGATGGAATTTCGCATTCAACCGGGAGAGTTTCCTCTAAACCATACACTAGCTGGAATCAAGTAAATCTAGTGGCCATCTTAGCGGAAGTTATGTAAGCTAGAGAGCTAATAATACCATCAAAGGCCATTCCTTTTTGTGCTTCCCAATGTTGCGTTGAAGCATAGTAATCAAAACTTTATTAATTTCTTCGACTTGGACATTGGCCAAGGATAGTAAGGAGTTGAGCTATCATGATGAAGGCCCAACTGAGCAGTCATCTTTGCCATCATGTACTGATGAAAATATGATCCATGTTCAGTTACAATGGATTGAGGAACACCAAAATGCATTATGACATGGTTGAAGAGGAACTGAGCAATAGTAATACCATCAACATTATATGTGGGCATCACCTTGGCCCATTTAGTGAAGTAGTCATCAACAATGATGATATAGCCAATGCAAAGAGTTCCCCTATTGTTGTAAAGGTTTCCCTTATTGCTATAACAGTTTCCCTTGCTACTGCAAGGGTTGTTGGCTAGTTCCTTGAGATATACCCTAAGGATATTGGTAATTTCCAAATTGAATCTGTCCATATCCACTAGGAATAATAGATTGACCAGGCTGGACATAAGCTCCTACTTGTGGAGTATAAGATGGAATGACTAGGGCTTGCGAACCATATGGGACATAAGCCTATTGGAGTGGAACCTGAGCTATATAAGGCTGCTGATATTGGATATTACCCAACTCAGATGGAACAATAGGGTTAGGAATACCACTGTAATAAGGTTGATTGACTCCAACCACGTGAGTTTGTAATCCAATCACATTGGTTTCACCTAACACAAGAGGAATGTTCAGATTCCCCCCAGGCGGTAGCACATTCTGTCCACTTGATAGAGGTGTGGAAGAACTAACTGAAACCTAACCTGAAATAGTCGGTTGTACCGAAAGATTCAGTTAGTTGAACAATAACTGAAGTGACAACAGTTTATACAGAAGTTTGAGAGGTCACGCTTGGAGTGAATGGACCAGAAGTAAGCATGGAATTTGAAGACCAGATGGGATTTTGATACAAAGATGAAGTACTAGGAGTTCCTAAAATTAACTGGGCTAGGGTTGTATAACTAGGTGGAAACATGGGCCCATTGGTTTTAGGAAGTGTGTGAGATGGGACTCTTCCTGTAAAAGGAAAGCCTTCTGGTGGAAATTCATACCCTTGTTCATCATTGACATGAGGAGGATGAGTAGCGGAAGCTTCCGAATGACCCGGAGAAGAGGTTGGGATCTCACCTTCTGAATCCATGGGTGGAAAAAACTGGTGACAAGGAATCTGAGATGTGCGAGGAGATAACTCCAAAGGAACACCAAGCTGGTTGTAAGGACTATAAGGACGCTGAGGAGATATCACAATAGGATCGAATAATGGATTCAACGGATAAACAACAAACCTCTACAGACTCTCAGGGGTCTACGGAGTCTGAGGGGTTTGTATAGAATTATCTGGGGTCTGAGGATAAGATTCTTGAGGTGACCATGAATCCGATGGTGGTGGATGAGAAGACAGGGGTTGGATACTTGGAATAATCCCAAGTTCGAAACCTTGACCTTCAAGTGACTGAGGAAGCTCTGAATGACCCCTTGGGAGGACCCTTGATTATAAGACAACGAAGGGGAACTTTGGGTTGAACTCAATGGTTCAACCACGATGACTTTCTCTCAAAGAGAAGAGAAGGAAAAATAATTCGCTAAGGGCTTATTAAAAATCTTAAAATTAATAGGGAATTACTCAATATTGGTCCAAGAAGCAACTACATTGATTCAACATATTATCATGGGAAGTATTTTTTAGAATTTGAAACAAAAACTTTTCCTTTTCATATTTTAAGAGTTTAGAAAAGGAGGAAAAAGGTGACTCTAGTCGTTTTCGTAGGTTTAGCAAGCTTGAAAGGGCAAGTGCTCAATGATATTTTCAAATTTAAGGGGTTAGAAAAGATCGAATTGACCACTCAGGTAACTCTAGCGAAAAAGGAGTACCAAGTAACCGTGAGTTGCAAGATACACCTTAGAAAATAAGTATACCAAGGACTTGACGTATGTGTAGGCAATCTCCCCGAATGCTGTGTTCTGTATATCACGTTTACAAGGTGGCAAACTCGGCTTCCTATGGATAAAGGTTTGCAACCTATGAGGGTCTCCCTTTATATACACGACGGTATGGGGAGCACAACTCTATGCTATCGTTATCTAATGAAAGAGAAAACGACAACTGCTGAGTTTTATAGACGCCAGAGCATGTCTCTAGCATAGACCACTAAGTATGGGTGTTAATGTTTCAAATGATCCTTAGATTAATTGATAGATTTTAAAGTTAATCTTGAAATTATGTTTCGATTTCAAGGCCTTAACAATGTCACCTATTCCTAAAATGCATCTAAATGATGAAATTGAAATCCTTTCATTCGATGAAGGCTACCTATTTAGAGAATAGAAACACCTAAATCATGCATCAAACAAGCAACAATGCATCAATGACAATTTTCCAATGCTAAATGAAAAATATGAAATCTAATCTTTCATTTCATAGGAAAATGCAATGCCAAAATAAAATCTTAAAGCTATCTACCTTAAGATATAATGATGATTTCCTTTCACTTTAATGCAATCAATGTAATCTATTGCAAAATAGCAAAAGAGAATGAAAACAACTCAATAATCATGAAAATCTCTTTCACATTAATGATTTTGAATGCAAAAAATGCTTCAAAAACTAATTAGAAGATAAATAATTTCACTTTTGCTTTTCGAAACATAAAATTCAAAGCACATACTTCCTTTCAGTTCAATAAAAGTAACCAATTTTGTAATCTATTGCTTGCCAAATGGAACTAAAGTGACTTTCAAAGAATCTAGTCAATTCGACACTAATGAAAACAACTTAATACCCAAGAACCAAAAGTGATTTTCAAACGACACCCAAACACAAAAATACTCTTTGAACAAGGGTAATTGATCTCTGAAGAGAAGACCAATGAGTGAATGAAGGATGACTTAGAAATCCTAGAAACCCTATAAGGCAAATCAAGCTAAAAACACTTAAACCAAATCAAGAGGCAATTTTAATCAGACAAAAATGTCAAGCAAGGAAAGGACACTAAAATCACATTGGTAAGCCACTAATAGAAGGAAAAATACTGAAAACAAGAAGATTAACCCTAATTTTCTTTAACCTTTGATATCATCGCCCTTGTTAAAATAAAATCAATAATCAATAACCATTGCTACTGTAATCAACATACCTGCGATGTCATTGCGACTGTCAGTGACAAAACCACGATGGTTGAGAAAGATAAAGAAAAAACAAAAAAATTTCAAGAGGAGCACAAATTAAGAACCTTCAAGCAATTACCAGAAAGTGAAAATAGTTACAGACAAGCAAACAAGTCTGGGAATGGATGGTTGGTCAAACTCATCACAAAAAACAAGGTGAAGGATTGAATGTAAAGGACCATAGGCTCCCCAGTGGAGTCACCATTTTGTTGTCTAGGTAAATCCCCTCCGCGGACAAAGACAATCCCTCTAACCCAATGAGTGGGTCTAGCAACCGAAGTGAATCGACTAGACACTTTTCTAAGTTGCAATTGAAAAGAGAGACGAAGAATATGGCCTACCTTGTTCAGATGCTATCTCGATCTCCTTTGCTAAATACCTTGAATCACTTGCATCACAAGCTCGTTCCTAATTCTCTCAGTGTTTATGCCCCTGCACAAGAGATCAAGATACAACTGGGCATGAAATACATGTAGGATATTCAAAAGTAACCTACTTAATTTATCAAGGAATGTTAATCTAAATGATACATGCGCATACACATTTAGGGAAAAGGAACCAACAGTTGTATATTAATAGAAAATAAAGGGAACCATACAACCAAGCCTTGATGTTGATAGGCTCTCCTTGAATGAATATCCAAGTCCAGGATAAGCTCTCCAAGCATTCCTTCTCCAAGCCAAATGAGTAGCATATAGGCACAATCTTAACATAAGGTGCAAATAGGCATAGACCAACCATTGGGAATGGAAGAAGATGAATATATAGGACGGGAAATGGAGTTAGGATCTATCCAAAGATAGGATTAGGCCCTTATCTCAAGGAGGTGGCTCATAGGGATAAGACCAAGAGGCCAAGTTGGGAGAATTCGACCTCATCTATGCCAAACATCCTTCAGCTCACCTCTCTGGAAGCTTCTAGATCACAAAGCTTCTCATCCTTTTTGGGAAAATTGTATTTTTGGGATCATCGCAGGTATACAAGTGAATAGAGCAATTCCATCGTGTGTCAAGTGTAGTGCAACATGTGACCATCATCGTTTTAGTCTCATAAGCATGATGATTATTAAATTAGGGTTTTATAGCTATTTCTTTCAGGGAAAGCTCAAGGGATTTTCCAATCAATGTCTTAGGAAGGATCCAAGATGACTATATGAATAAGTACACTACATAATGGTCATGTTTTGGGCACTTAAGGGTATGTCACAGAGAAGTGCAGGAGGTGTGAAAAAATACTGTGTAACACCCATTCTCCTGTGAGTTATGGGGTGCTATTAATTCCCATCGAATGCCTTCTGATGCACAAAAGTTATTGAATTCATTCAACACATATTCTCCACTATTGTTTCTCCTAAGAGCCTTCACTTTCCTGCCAATGTCTTTCTTAATAAGTGGTTTAATTTAACAAAATTTAGAGAGCGTCTGATCTTTCTTCTGCATGAAGAAAATCTAGCACTTAAGTGAGATTTCATCTACAAATATTACATAATACTTGTGCTTGGGCATGGAGGATGTCGAGAACGGTCCATATACATATTAGTGAACTATTTCAAGGATCACTTGTGATCGACTATCCTTATCATGAAAGGTGGGTTTAGTTTACTTCCCCAATGTACACCCTTTGCATGTATCTCTTTTCTCTAGTGCACCTTTGGGAAGTCTTGTATAAATTTGTTGCATGATCTTCAAAGAACCATGGTGAAAATGACCCAATATAATATGCCACAACTCACCAATGTCTTGGCTTTGCACCTTCTCTTCTTTTGTGCTCAAGGCAACACAATCTTCTACATCTAATTTGTATATATTCTTCACCCGAACCCCGATCCTCTTCACTTTTCTTGAGGCTATGTGATGAAGGAAATCCTTTCCTTTTCTAAATATCACATCGTAGCCACGGTCCTACAACATAGCATTTGGAATCAAATTCTTATTAATACTGGAACATACATGACATCTTTTAATGTGAGGGGATAACTCAAGTCCCTCTGAAAAGTAATGATACCAATGTTGGTCATGCTATACCTTCCATCATCTCCCATTTCTATGTGCATCTAGAGGTCCTTGTCCTACAAGTCACTGAATAATTCTTTCTTACCTGTCATATGTAATGAGGCTCCACTATCCAGATAGCACACTACCCATTACCGTTGTCACCATGGAAGTGATGAGGGTGAATTCCAACTTGAATTATGAATCAAGAGCTTCATCTAAAACTCGTCATGAGGGCTTCTTGCCAGAATTCTTGTGCAGACACTTCATGGCATAGTGTCCCAAATCATGACAGTGAAAACATTTAATATTCAACAAGTCCTTCTTCCTGCTTCTCTGAATGGAATCTGATTTGGAATGGGATGAATTCCCTTTCCCTTTCATTGCCTTTTGAGCAAAGGCACAATTCTCCTCATCATCATGCTTGGATGAGGATCCATCTTGGTCGAATCTCTTCTTGCACCAAGTCCCACAAAAAATGCTCCCACTTTGGTAGCTTCTCCCTCCCATTTACCGAATCCTGGTAGTTGTGCCAGCTCTTGAGAAGGCCTAAAAGTGCTAGGTTGACAAGATCATCTTTAGAAACTGTAACATCGACACTTCAAAGATCATCTTGACATTGGGTGAACTTGGTCAAGTACTTCGGTATTGTGTCACCCTTCTCTATCTTGATTTTTCTGAGCTTGTGCTTCAGTGCTATCTTCCTGTGGTCACCACTGCTTTGAAACAGGCCTGTCAAGGCCTTCCACATTGCATACACAGTCTCCTTACTATTGTCACATTCTAAAAAGAGAGGTCCAGTTGTACAAAGAGGGAAAAAGAATAGAGATTTTTGAAGCTAGCCTCCAAGCCATATTTTATCCATGATAACCCCTAGAAATAATTTTTAGTTTGATTAACCATTTGCATCTATCTGGTACTTTTCTGAAAGAGGTTGTTGTGCTTTGCAAATTCGAGATTAAAGGAGGAAGAATAGGTCCAATTTAAATTGTTTTGGTAAAATTTCCATATTCTCTTAAAACCATTTCTTTCACAAACCCCATTTTTCCTTTGTTTTTTAAACTCTAGCTGCAGTGACCCATTTTAAACTTTAGCCAAAATCCCTTTGTATATCCAGCTCTAGCTATGTCTCCCATTCCCATTTTAAATGTTTTAAAACATTCAGAAATCATTCCGAAACCCATTTTAAGTGTCGGGACCCACAAACCATAATCACTATCAGCCCCTTCCCTTTTTGTGATACATATCCGCCCGCCTCCCTTTTTAAGTTTTGTGAATGCGATATCACATATCGCAAAGTTCCTCATTGATTTCCATATCCATGTAACATCACCACTCCTCACCGATTGCGATAAAATCCCTTCTCCACCGATATCGCATATCACAAGTTCCCCACTAATTACCATATCATAAGTCCCTCCTCAGCCTCGTTGATTGTGATATTTCTTCCGCTTGCCAATTGCGATAATTTCGTCCCCCACCAATTGCGATATCGCAAACGGGGATCGCACAATTCAAAATCCATCCTCTGCCGAATTCGCTTCCAACTTGCGATTGTGGTGTGTAAGAACCGTCTCCGATGCCATATTTTATGTATCATGCTTTATTGAAGTTCCACGTTCGGACAATCAGAAATCACTATGAAATATGGTAAAAAGGCCCTCTCATGTATTGCGATTGCGATGCCAATAGGCCAGGATCAATGACCTAGATTGAATCGACCTGGATCAATGGTCCAGATCAACGAACATTAAAATGCCTATTTCACTTTCACTCAATGGGACGGTGAGGGTATTTTTTAGCGTATATCCAACAACACGATCATCAAAAAGAGAAAACAAAGGTAATACTATGAAATGTCTAATTGCGATATCCTGTGTGGGCCCAACCCTGCATATTGATGATTGCAAGTGTCAAGGGGAGAAAACAAAGGAAATACTATGAAATGGCTGATTGCGATATCCCGGGTGAGCCCAATCCCGCATATCAATGATCATAATGTTAAGGAGAGACATCGAAGGTGAGCATCATAAATCACCGATATGCGAGATTCTATTTAAAAAAGGTCCAAGCCTCACAAACACGAGCCCAAAGGTCCTAGCACCCAAAGGCTAAAAGCTTGGTCTCAGCTCCCAGTCGCATGAAGCAAAAGGGGCTAAAGTAGATCAGAATGTCCCGTCCCATAAGGACCTTTAATGGAAAACCTTGATGCGATAACTTTGCGATAAAGTAACGCAAAGCTTTAAAGGTGTAGTGGGTCAGCAGCTGAGGCATTTAAGAAAGGAGATGCAACATTCAAAATCGGCATGGGCTGACCCAAAAAGACCCCTTGTGACACGAAACGAGGGTCGATGTTGACAAAGTAAATGAAGACATGGAAGCTCGTGAGGACTTGATGATCCAACATGGTACTCCATGTAGAGAGAAGATGAAGTACCGCCCAGATGACTTCTGATCCTGTACTATGCCATTAAGCTGATAATTGAACACTACCATTTTTGAAGAACAAACAATCCTAGCAATAAAGGAAAAAGAAATGGGAATCTACTGAGTGACACAGGTGGCCAGACCGTGGGCAAGCAACAACCTGAGCAAAGGTAATCCGAGGGATGGGCATGGAGAGATTTTGTTTGCGTTTCCATTTAATTGTTGACTTGTTTTGGTAATCATGTAATGTATCGACCATTTAATGAAGTAATTAATATTTTGTAGTGATTTTGGGCCACTGATCCATCCCAAGTTGAGACAACTAGCCGATTTGACAACTGAGGCTCGGTTGAAGATAATTTGTTGTAATTAATGTTCAATGCTCCCCTCTCCAGATAAATAGTGGGAAGCAACACTTCACAAAGGTTCAGAATCCTAGAGAAAGAACTACATGTTATATTCAAGACTGTACGAATTTATGATATGCATCTTTTAGAATATTAAGGAAATGGTGTTAATTCCCCCTTTGAGTACTACAATATGTTATCCCTCTATTAAATTCCATTGTGTTCATGTTTCCTATTTGAATTCATGCAATCATAGCTACTAGAAATGTTTCATATGTTCTTAAAGATTCATTTATATTGACTCGTTAATGCATGTCCCTATATGGATATTTGATATTATATCTTTAAAATTGCTCCCCGTGAATCATCTCACCCATCTTCTTTCATCCATTATGTCCACTTTTAACTCAGATAAATGTAGAATTTTGGAGGGTTCAAGCTTTATGCGATAAGTGTAGAATTCATGATGCTTCAAGCTCTATGTGATGAGTTACTCCTCCTTATCCTCTCTCATTGCTCTATCAAAGCTTATTAAATTGTAGGTCCTTGAACTACTTGGCCTCCACTAGTTTACACATATATTTATGTGAGTTGTATATGTGAAGAAGTATCATAAATACATGGCTTACGCCTTTAGATGAATGAACCAAAACATGTTTTTTATTATATACATATTTTGAATATATATATACAAAAATATATGTGATGTTTCCAGTTTTGCGAGAATCATATGAGACACTCAAAATCTAGATGTCCCAGTGAATGAACCAAACCATGTTGTTTATTATATACATATTTTAATATTTATATATATATATATACAAAAATATATGTGATTTTTCCATTTTCGTGAGAATCATATGAGACACTCAAAATCTAGATGTTCCAGGCACTAGTCTTGTAAGAAATCCAAGGTTTTGTCTGGAAGCAACAACGTCTTCTGGCGCTTTTTCTAGGGAACGTATTGAAGGATTTTTCCCTTGGGATACAATAAGTTAAGAAGTCTTTGTGTAGGTGATAAAGGTCGTTCTGATTGCATCCTCATCACCTTGGTGAATCCACAAATCCCATTATCATTTATCATCCTAGCTTTTAGAAAGCCTTACACTCGCTCAAATACCTCTTAACAGAAAACCCCATCTATATCTAATCCAGAGAAATTATTTTTCAAGAGAGTCTGGAAGGAGAAATCTTCTACTACCTATGCTACTATCCCATCATTCTTTGAAGCCTCCTCATCTAGATTGCAACCTGTTGTCATTAAATACTTAGAATTTACTCCTAATATCCTTACATACCCTGCTTTCAGTCTAGCCACTCCAACCACTTTGGTTTTGGGCCAAGTTCCTCTAGAAAATATCAACCCCACCTCCATTAATTCAAATGGTTTTTCCGAGTTTCTTACTGAATAAATATGCCCCTCTTAATTTAACTCAACCTCTAAGGGCCTCATGAATACATAAAGCTTTTGCCTAGGTTCAATGGGGAGGATGAAAACACTGCATAGAGACACATTGAAACCTTCTATGCTTTTGTTGAGAATATAAATGTAGAACAATAGGATGTGGTCCTGAGAATCTTTATACAATCCCTTGATGAAGAAGCTAGAAAATGGTTTAAAGCCCTACTTAATGCCTCCATCACTACCTGAGAATAACTTGAAAACTCTTTCACACAAAAGTGGGGTGAAATTATAAATCATGAGTATGTCCTCACACAGTTCAATGCTGTAAGGAAGAATCCAGAAGAAGATATTTCAGAATTCATAAAAAGGTTCAATAAGTAGTATAATAACTTTCTTAGCAAGATAAATCCCCCTCAAGTTTCACGTAGTATTTGTGGGGGCCTTTGAATCTAACTTTGGTTTTACCCTAAGAGAAAGGAAGTCTTGCACTTTGGATAAACTCTAAGTTGATGCTCTTGAGGTAGAAGAAAATTTCACCTCGATAGGGGAAGAGGTAAGGATGGACCTACTGAGAAGCAAAGGGGGAAAGAAGAAACATCATCCTCTGGTCAAGCTAAAGAACCGCTAGTTCTAAAGTGGGAAGAAATGGATAAACTCATCAAGAGTTTATCGCATAAGGTGGTGAAGCTTGAGTTGGAAAACAAGAGTCTCCTGAAACCGAATGCTCAAGGTAACAACTGAGGTTATAACCCACAGTACAAAAGGCCACCATTGCAGACACTTCCAAGGGAAAGAAAGGACCAACTTGATCAGATCCCTCATCCTCTATATTTAGAAGATGATCCTAATGAACAATTATCGGATACACATGAGATGTAGGGAAACTTGTATTCCTCTTTCTCTGAAGCAGAACATGAAAATATGGCTCACCAGGAGACAAGTCATGATAGAGAAGCAAAAACAAATGAGGACATAGGTGACTATTGTAAACAATTTGTGTATTTCATGCAAGCACAAATACATCGAAGGTATGATATGCAATCTTAAAGAAAGAGGTCGAGGGAACTAGAACAACAAGAGGGAACTACTCCCCAAGATATTCCCCCAGTGCCAACTAAAGAGAAAGGTAAACTAAATCTTGATGCATCCAAGGTAAATACCATCAAATAAGGAATGCAAAAGCTCCGAGGTACACACAGAAGAGAAGGCACCTGTTCGGATAAAAATTACCAACGATAAGGAAAGAGAAGTAGAGCTAGGAGGTGTAGAAAAAATCCAACTAGTATTCAATCTTCAGAAGGAACTCAAAAAGGTTAAGATTCTTGTTCCTCTAATTGAACTTCTAAATTAGCCACTTATAGTCCCAAGCCTCTCAATTCATGCTGCCATCCACCTTAGTACCGACCCATGATTGTTTAAACCCTTAAGAATAAAGACCAATGGTCGTTTTTGGGCCTCATGTTGAAGAACTTGATCCTTCCACTTCACCCTTCTATGTGACCTTGGTAATTCATGACCTCTTATTGCATAACTGCATGTTGGACTTTGGAGCCTCACATAACCTCATTCCCTTAGCCTTTATGGAACAACTTGACTTGCAGATCATGAAGCCTTAGAAGGACCTATACTCCTTTGACTCTAAGAGGGTCAAATCCTTGGAAATGATAAAAGATCTAGTGGTAAACCTGGCTTAAATCCATGTGAAGAGCATAGTGATGGACATCGTAGTGGTAGATATTCCCCTTCGATTCAACATGATCCTATCTAGGTCTTGGGGTTCCAAGGTGTGGGGATATATCAAATTAGATCTAACTTATGGCACTATTCCCACTTCTAGAGGCGAAGAAAGGAGGTTATACAGAGAGTCCAGATTTGTAAAAACTGTGGCCCCAGATGAAGGTTCTAAAAATTCCCTAGTGTATGGAAAAGAAAGTGACCTTTCGTGCTTCTTCCTAGAAGAAGATGAGACCATCTTAGAAGAAACACCAGCTCATCTAATGTTTTAGTCAGAACACCAACACACACATGAAAACAAAGCGTGGAAATTATACTTTGATGGAGAAAATTCTAAAGAGGGAAATGGAGCAGGAGTATTGTTGCTATTTCCTAAGGGTAGCTTGATACCCCTTTCATTCAAGCTGGAGTTTGAGGAAACCAAAAACGTGGCAGACTAGGAGGCATTTCTCCTAGGGCTACAAAGGAATATGAATATTGAATGCTTAAATATGCATGGAGACTCTGAGCTAATTGTCAAGCAGATCTGAAATCAGTGCCAGACTAAACACTATAGATTGAGGACTTACCATAATGAATTTTGGGATTTGATTGATAACTTATTCCTGGCCTTTAATATCCAATTTCTTCCCAGAGAAGGAAACATAATGGATGATTCCCTCGTTGTAGCAATAAGAAATTTAAAACCCCCTCAAAATCTGCTTCTCAGGTACGAGGTGGAGGTCAGATACATACCCTCTATACATGATAATGTCAAGCACTGGAAAGTATTCAAGGACGATGAGCAGATCAAACTATTTATACTAGTAGTTGGGGAGTTCTCTAACTCAACCTTTTATCAAGGAGAGGAAAAAGAGGTAGATCAAGAACCCACTTCATGGGAAGACACCATGGCTAGACATAAAATTCTAAAATTGAAAGGGAATACCATTCCTCATGGGCTAATCCCATTGGAAAGATGATTTAATAAAGATGATGTAGCCTCCAAACCAATGGCTCCAGAGATGGATGAACAAGTAGAAAATTGAAATATCGGCTTAGAGGATGAACCCCAGATGGTCATATTATCAAAAGGAATCCCTTCACAATATAAACAAAGGTATTTAAATCTCTTCAAAACCTTTAAGGATGTTTTTTTCTTGGTCTTATGAGGACTTCAAATAATTTGATACTAACA
>APFE030206034.1:15582-62259 GCA_000404065.3 Pinus taeda | reverse complement strand
CTAAGTGAACTATTCAAAAATCATGAGAAATTAGTCAGTTATGACTACCTCTCATGGAAATGGTCATACGTGAATGACTTAACATAGTTGAATCCCAAAATGATATCTAATATAATGCACTGCGTAAACCCCCTAATACTTAAATTCAAAAAGAGTGAAGGGATCTCTACTTAAATGGTTCATGAGGCACAATACTTGCTAAGGTTTTGCAAATGGGGTAGCAAGCTAAGTAGGATTGGTTGTGGGGAAAACTCCACAGTTAAGCGTGCTTGAGCCAAAGGTGATCTGGGATGGGTGACCTCCTGGGAAGTCCTAGTTACCAGGTGCAAGCCTCGAAAGTGATGATTGACGCTATGTGATTCATTTCACTAGTTTCAATCCCACTTCTTCACCCCTGTGAGCATCACCCAATAAAATGAGTGCTAAGTGAAATATTCAAAAATCATGAGAAATTAGTCAGTTATGACTACCACTAATGGAAATGGTCATACGTGAATGACTTACTTAACATAGTTGAATCCCAAAATGATATCTAATATAATGCACTGTGTAAACTCCCTAATACTTAAATTCAAAAAGAGTGAAGGGATATCTACTTGAATGGTTCATGAGGCACAATAATTGCTAAGGTTTTACAAATGGGGTAGCAAGCTAAGTGGGATTGATTGTGGGTAAAACTCCATAGTTAAGAACGTTTGAGCCAGAGGTGATCTAGGATGGGTGACCTCCCGGGAAGTCCTGGTTATTGGGTGCAAGCCCCAGAAGTGATGATTGATGCTATGTTATTCATTTCACTAGTTTCACTCCAATTTATTCACCCTTATGAGCATCACCCAATGCAATGAGTGCTAAGTGAACTATTCAAAAATCATGAGAAATTAGTCGACTACCTCTCATGGAAATGGTCATACGTGAATGAATTACTTAACACAGTTGAATCCTAAAATGATATCTAATATAATGCACTGCGTAAACCCCCTAATACTTAAATTTAGAAAGAGTGAAGGGATATCTACTTGAATGGTTCATGAGGCACAATACTTGCTAAGGTTTTTCAAATGGGGTAGCAAGCTGAGTGGGATTGATTATGGGGAAAACTCCACAGTTAAGCATGCTTGATCTAGAGGCGATCTGGGATGGGTGACCTCCCGAGAAGTCCTAGTTACCAGGTGCAAGCCTCGGAAGTGATGATTGACGCTATGTGATTCATTTCACTAGTTTCAATCCCACTTCTTCACCCCTGTGAGCATCACTCGATGCAATAAGTGCTAAGTGAACTATTAAAAAATCATGAGAAATTAGTAAGTTACGACTACCTCTCATGGAAATGGTCATACGTGAATGAATTACTTAATGTAGTTGAATCCCAAAATGATATGTAATACAATTCACTGTGTAAACCCCCTAATACTTAAATTCAAAAAGAGTGAAGGGATCTCTAATTGAATGGTTCATGAGGCATAATACTTGCTAAGGTTTTGCAAATGGGGTAGCAAGATAAGTGGGATTGAATGTGGGGAAAACTCCACAGTTAAGTGCACTTGAGCCAGAGGTGATCTGGGATGGGTGACCTCTCGGGAAGTCCTGGTTATCGGGTGCAAGCCCCGAAAGTGATTATTGATGCTATGTGATTCATTTCACTAGTTTCAATCCACTTCTTCACCCCTCTGAGCATCACCTGATGCAATGAGTGCTAACTGAACTATTCAAAAATCGTGAGAAATTAGTCAGTTACAACTACCTCTCATGGAAATGGTCATACGTGAATGACTTACTTAATGCAGTTGAATCCCAAAATGATATCTAATATAATGCACTGTGTAAACCCTCCTAATACTTAAAATCAAAAAGAGTGAAGGGATCTCTACTTGAATGGTTCATGAGGCACAATAATTGCTAAGGTTTTGCAAATGGGGTAGCAAGCTAAGTGGGATTGATTGTGGGGAAAACTCCATAGTTAAGCACACTTGAGCCATAGACGATCTGGGATGGGTGGCCTCCCAGGAAGTCTTGGTTACTAGGTGCAAGCCTCGGAAGTGATGATTGACACTATGTGATTCATTTCATTAGTTTCAATCCCACTTCTTCACCCCTGTGAGCATCACTCGATGCAATGAGTGCTAAATGAAATATTCAAAAATCATGAGAAATTAGTCAATTACGACTACCTCTCATGGAAATGGTCATACGTGAATGACTTAACATAGTTGAATCCCAAAATGATATCTAATATAATGCACTACGTAAACCCCCTAATACTTAAATACTCAAGATTGTTGGTTGTCTTGTTTTGAGATTTATTTCTTTGTTGGAGGTTAATTGAATACTTGGGTATAATTAATGTTCACTTAGACTAGGAGTGGTGTGATAAATTATATGAGTTTATGTGCACATGTGCACACACACACATTGTAGCATTATGAGAATCACTATTCAAGAAGGATCTATAACCTTTTTTTGTAAGCATGGAGTTGACATGTTTTCTTGATATTCTTATCTCACTTAAGAAAATTTATAATCTACAATAAACAATCATGCTAGAATGCTTGAACTGGTGTAGTTTGACCTTTGGAGCCATATCTCTCTTTCGTATTGAATTTGATTGAAATTAGGTCTTGCTAATTCTATTTTTCTCACTCTAGACATGGCTCAATACCTTTGAAGGTTATTCTCCATATATATGGTAAACTAAGATTTTTTGGCACCTTTGAACTCTTTTGGACATGTCAAAACTGACATGTTCTCAAGACTTTTGCGTCATGAACTTGGTGTTTTGGTAGAAGCACTAGTTCTTCGAGAAATATTGATAAATTCCCTTGAGCTTTCCTTTTTACAAGCCTTAGTAGTAATAAAAATTATTTAATGTACTTTATATACCAATAGAATACTTCTTCATCTCCTAAGTGTTATTTGTATCCATATAGGGGGTGAATTTCCCATCTCATTTGTGGACACATTTGGTCATCCAAGCATCCAAATAAGGTATGAAATCATTGGAAATATTTTTGATTTAGCTTGGATTGGATTTAGTGGTAGGTGTGATTTATAACTAAATATCCATGGTGGGAATGGTGTTGGTGGTTCATTTGCACAATGGCTAGATTTTCTTGTGAATTCGATATTGTTACCAACCAAAAGTGGGTGAACACATGGATAATTTTTCTCCTAGATATGTCTTCAATATTGAATTGACATCCAACATCCCATGACAACCGCCGATGTAACTGATATATTATTCCATTTGATTTTCGCTCCCTGAATCGGTCATATGTCCCCTTGCCCATTTTTCAAGAGTGTATGATAGAAGGTGGGAAATCCAAACCAAAAGGTATGTTTTTAATTGTGAAATTGGGTGCTTATGCTTGTTATTCTTGGGCATCTTGAGCATGTATTATTGGGTGACATGGAAGAAAGAAGAGATTTGATTGTGGTTCCGCCCCCCCCCCCGTTAAATAGGGGGTCCATCCTTAATCCTAGTCTTGTGGGATCTCCTCCATTGACCTATGGTTTTATGAAGAGCACTACTTGGGAAACCCCGATTTTGGTAGTGTGGTCTTGTTTTCTTATTCCACATTGTTCACTCCCCTCTACACATTACAATCCCTATTTAATCATTTGCCTTATCTAGGTCCACATGACCACTAGGTTAAAAATGCACTGGCATTCCCCCTCCCCTTTTCCACATGTCTGGGTCAGGCTTGGAAATGTTGCCTAGAGGTTGATGCAACTAGAGGAATGTTAAAATCATATCTTGGAAATAATAAACAAACAAAAAAAATAATATGATAAAATGTAAATGATGGTTGAGACATTTAATATAGCACTAGGCAAAATCCAAACATGATCTCTATCCCTTATCATGACCATCACCCTAGTTCTTGGGGCCCCATGATTTCCCCTACATCATTAAAGAACCCATGTACATCCCAACTCCTGGTGTGTGATGAACTTCCCTACCTTGAGGGGGTGATAGTTACTTTACATTATGAATAACATGCTATAATTTTCTAGAGCCATGAGTTGTAATGCAAAGAAAAATTAGGAAAAGGAAAAATAAAATAAAGAGGGGTGGAAAAAAAAAAGCCGAGGTAGCTCATGTATACACAATTTCTCCCTCCCACATATATATATCCAATACGTGGACATCCCTCACCATTGACACCCTTGAACCCATGGAATTTGGGCTTGAGACCCCTATTTCCCCATCCATTCATCATCATTCAATGGAAACTATCAATTGGAGGATGTACCAAGGACTTGTCTTTCCCCTTAGGGGTTGGGAACACCTAATAGGGATGTTTATTAGCCACTCATACTTAGGGAGGTAACACTATTACAAGATTAAAGCCCCAAATATGGAAGGAAAGCCTCTAAATTTCTCTAAAATAAAATAATAGTGAAAAAAATAAAATAAGCTTAGATTACATCATGAAATTTTAATAAAAAACTACTTTTTCAACTCGTATTTTCAACTTACTCAAATTTCGAGTGGGAGAACTTTTGGATCCATAATTTAATTCCTCATCCGAGGAGTACCCATGTTGCATACTTTCGATGGACCCTAATACACAAAAATTGAGAAATACATGAAAAAACATGATTCCAATCATGTTTTTAATGTATTTTTCATTTATCGTGTGGTAGGGTCCATTGAAATGATGAGGAATTAAATTATGCATCCAATGAGTGCCCCCAATAAAAAATTTGAGTAAAACTGTAGGGAGATAAGGTGAAAGTATGAGTTGAAAAAGTAGTTTTATTTTTTATTTTTTAATATTTACTTTTTTATTCCAAAAATGGTGAATCATACCCCATGGTTGATATCATCATCTTGAATCATATTAGTTCTTATAAATTTAATTTGAGGCCCATTTTTTATCTCAAAATTTCTCTAATGAATATGAGAAGAATCTAGCATGGAAACCCTAATTTGATGTTGTCTCGGTTTTTGTCAAAAACATGAAGACTTTGACATAACAATCAATGAGAGATGAAGTGACTCACCATTCTAACAAACCTCTAGAGTTTAAAATGGTATATCATCAAATATTGATGGCTTCGTAAGATCAATTGAAGAATGCATATAATTACCATCAATTGTGACACCAAAATAATTATTAATTATATTGTTGATTTTATTAGATGTTCTAGTATTGAAATATTGACTATTCAATAGATAAAATTCTTATGGTTTCCAAGATGGAGTTGAATCAATCGTATGAGTCTCATGAAAGAGATGAGCCATGTGATTTCTTCCCTTTCATACAATGGATTTCCAACGGGAAGAAAGATGAGGAACACTCTTATTATTTTCCTCTTCCAAATGTAAGATAACATCAACTTGTACCTGATAATAATATGCACCAACAAGGAAATAAACTAAAGATTTAGAAAAATGGTTGGTGTACTAGATTCAATGGAGAAGCCATAGTGAAATGAAAAATGCATAGCGAATGATGAAAGATGGAAATATTTTCTCGAAGAAAGATCACTCAAATAAGAATTTTCCAAAAATGAGCTTTTATTCGACGAGATGGTGTTGCAAAGAGAATCTTGTGAGGAAATGCTAATTTTATCTAGTTTAGTGATTTCATCGAGATCATGAGAACTTGACATAACCATCAGTGGAAGTTGAAGTGCCTCAACGTCCATACAAGTCCTTAAAATTTCAAAAGGTGGATCATCGAATTTTGGTGGCTTAGTGAGATCAACGAGTGAATATGAACAACTGTCATCATAGGTATAAGTGAATACATTATCAATAGTAAGATGGTCATTAAAGCCACCAATTTGATAAGATTTAGCATCTAACACATGAGGCTATTCAAGGATTAGGAATGAGGATAAATTGACCAAAGGACTCTCTTGAACTCTTTAAAATGTAGAGTCTTCCTCTTCACCTATTATGATTGCAAATAAAAAAATCATGAACAAGGGATTCAACTTTTTCATCTTATGATTGTAAGGAAACACCATCACATACCTGATTTCAATAAAAACCAATAGGATAAAGATCTAAAGGATTTAGAGAAATTATTGGTGTAGAAAAATTATCAAATAAATTAGGGTACTTTGTGTAATGTGTTAAGGTTGAAGGAAAATGAAATGGGCCAGGTGAAGAAACATGAATTTCAACTAAATAAAATCAAAAACTTAGATCCTACTCATTAGTATCAGATTGAGAGATGAAGGAATCAACATGCATGTTATTCTGTAGGGAATCAATTGAACATCCATTGTCACCCAATACAGAGCCTTTGTCATGACAGGGAGGTAAAGAAAACAACATATCATGGAAAGATGGAAGACAAGTACGATTAGTTTGAGATTCATAAATATGACTATCAGAGGGTAGCTTACCATTTTGATTATCATATTTGGCTTGCTCCACTTTAGCAGAGTTTATTTGAGCTTTTGAATCAAGAAAACTTGCTCCTTTTCAGGAAAATTTTCCTCATTACTAGCTTCATCAACCTCAAAGATGTATATATTAGGAGATGAATCAATTTCATTTGACAATGAAGATAAAGGAGGATAATGGAAATGAGGGGGAACCATTTCCTCCTTTGCAATGTGAGGGTTTCTTTGACTTTCACCTAAAGAAAATGTTGACATAATGAAATTAGTGAGCATAATACTAGAATATTCTTATGTTTGAATATCAAAGTTTAATTTAGATTTAGATTCCCTCTCAGAAAGGCCAATTAGACAAGGAAACTCTCTCATTAGACGACACCAATCCCTATATTTCTTAGGAAATTTAAAATAAATGTTGAGACATCTATTGGAAAAGTCATATGTAGATTCATCGAGTCTCGTTCTCAGTTCATCTATTTCCTTAAATAAATCCTCAGAATTATACTCTTAAAAGGAAAAAATAATCTAATTAATGAAATAGAAGCATATGATAAGGTTTTACACCATAACTTGGCATGACCTTGAAAGGTGAAAAATAAAAATTTGCATAGGACATTGTCATGCTGAACATCATTAGCAACACAAAATAAAAAAATCGAAGGATATTCTCAAATGCAGAGATCTTTTCCTCACCATAAAATTTATTTTGAGACAAGGGATTGAATAACTTCTTAGGGATTGACAAATTTATCTTATCAAAAAAATATTCTGGAATAAGGATAATAGGAAGGAACCATTTCAAGATCAAAGACGTAATACTAGACTCCACAGGGTCAACTTGTCATCTGGCCCTCCTCCTAGTGCCAAAATATCTTGGGGGAAATTGTCCTGCAAACAGTTAGGGGGTATCTTTTGTCGAAGTCTCAATTAGACCTCACACTGTTTGGGATAGGAGATCCATCTGAAATGTGAGACCAATTGCCTTCATGTAATTTTTTTTCCTCATCGTCAAATGTGGAGATGTTGGAATGAGTGCAAGAAATAAATGCCTAGAAATGGGAAGGAGGTTAACCCACGATTCACAACCTATAGAATAAGGTACCATATTGTAACAACAAAACAATAAGACGAAGCATGCTTAAAGAATGGTTGAGTTAAAACCATCTTAGACATACATGAACATGAAAGTTCAAGAAGTTAATTGCAAATCAATTAATAATAAGTTACCAACATAGCATGAAATAGGAAAGAAAAGTTTCAAATAAAACATGAAAGCCATGAGCCACGAGTTAGTTCAATAACTTATCGCTCACATGAAAGCACACATACAAGCACAGTGGAAATACAAAATAGCCATTACAACCACCATAAAGATGTGTGAGAATCAATGCCAAAACTAAAAAACATCTCATTTTCTAAGTTGAAAATTCAAGTACATATTTAGAAATTCCACCAAATCTTAGTAATGGAACATGGACTGCTCATACCATCTTCCCAAGCATAGCCCTAGCCTCACCACAACTCACCCTTGTTAAAAATGTGCAACTATGGTCAAGTTCCACTTTTGATAGCTCATTTGATGGAGATTATGATGGAATTGAATTCGTTTTCGAGAGGACCAAAATCAGCCTAAATATTACTCAATTCAAATAAGGGAAAGTGTACTTATGAAGGAAATCCCACATATGCACATTTGAACAAGGTAGACTCTAAAGAAACTTGGACACCCATGGAAGCCTATAAATACAAGTGACCTCAAGCTCATTTGGACATCATCACCAATCATATTCTTATTCTCTTATTCATTGATTGGCTCACACGGTTTGAGGCAGGGACAACATCAAAGGTTCACAATGGTTCAAAATTACAGGGTCTGAGGGTCACATCTGTTTTATTTTTTTGTGCTATAGTCACTGGTTTGGCATGTGGAAAATTTTACCATAGTCATAGGAATCATAGGCTCAAGGGTGTGACTGGAAACATTCAGTCACACAAGCAAATCCTCATCCATGTGACCAAAAAGTTTGACTCATATTTGATCAAGGACTAAAGTTTACCATAGTTGATCGCAAGCGGGAAAAGTTGTCTCTGATATAGTTTGATGTTGGAAACATATTTATGAATATTGTTGGGTTGTTTTACTAGATGATATTATATTGGGCTCATTGTACTCTATACTGAACATTTTATGACAATCTAATAGAAGAATATTTTTCAAAGGGTTTTCCCTCTAGTGGGGTTTTTCCCAGATCTTTGACCAAATCTTATTTTCTCTTGTTGATGGGTTGATTGTCTCATTTTTCATTGCATTTATTGTTATATCTTCAATTACTATTGACGAATGGAAATACTAATTCTATTTGGAAGTATTAAACTGGGCTAAAGTAATTGATACAACATAGAACAATCTGAAAAAATTAACATGGAATCAGAGCTAAGTTGAAGGACAAGCCCAAAATGAGACAATCATTGAAGAAATGATTTTTTGAAAGTTGAAGGATCTAATCTAGTCAAGTCAAGATGTCTTTATTCCTCAAGGAAAGTTAAAAGCTGGGCGACTCATCTAATTTTGCTACATGGAAAGTTGGGTTGGAGATCATAGCTGATAACAATGATGTTCTGGATTACATTCAAGGAAATGTACCTAAATCTCTAGAGAATTCTACTGTTGATGAATGGAAAGATTAATTATATTTGGAAATATTTCTAATTGAAGTATTAAATTGGGTTAAAGTAACTGATACAACATAGAAAAATATGAAAAATTAACAAGGAATCAGAGCTAAGGTGAAGGACAAGCCCAAAATGAGACAAACATTGAAGAAATTATCTTTGGAAAGTTGAAGGATCTAATGTAGTCAAGTCAACATATCTTCATTCCTCAAGGAAAGTTAAAAGTTTGGTGACTCATCTAATTTTGCTACATGGAAAGTCGGGTTGGAGATCATAGCGAATAACAATGATGTTCTAGATCACATTCAAGGAAATGTACCTAAACCTCTGGAGAATTCTTTCATTGTCGCCAAGAATAAGCACAAGAAAGGTGAGTTAAAAGAAAAGAAAATTATAGTTGATGGTTTACAAGATAATCTACTTGCATATGTTGGAAATTTGAGAAGGTCTAAAGATATGTATGATAAGATAGATGGAACATATGAAGTCAAGAACTTGAATGAAATAATCTCCTTGAAAGATAAACTCAAATACATGAAAATGAAAAAGGGAGAGTCTATAGAATTCTACATTATGAGGATATCTCACCTTGGAGATCGATAGTAAAAACTGTGTTTGACAAAGAATTTGTGATAGTAACTCTAAGATGTCTCCCTCTTTTTTAGGAAACCTTCATCACTACCATAAGAAACGACAATGTCCTCCTGTAATTTGATAAAATAATTGGAAATGTCACTCAAGAATAATCAAGGATTATATCAAGAGGACGGATTCAAAAGCATGAAGAAGGAGAACCCACTACATGTGTCATACAAAATAAGAAGAATAAAGGAAAAGGAGGTCCATCAAGAAAGCCTCCACCTTGAGATACAAAAAAGAGGAATGATAGAACATCTCACATTAAATGATACAATTGTCACAAGAAGGGTCATTATGCTCAAGATTGCCCCAAGAAGATCAATGGTCCACACTACGACACTAGAAGCAACAATAGGTTTGATGATCAAAGAAGAAGAGATGAATGAAGGAATGATCACAATGGAAGAGTTGAAAGAAGAAGAAGAGATGCTCCAAGTGACCATGAAGAAGGTATTCGCCCTCAAAATAGATACTCCAAGTATGAAAGTAATGTTAGCAAAAAATATGAATATATTCTTATTTCTGCTCTTACTAGCTCCTCTCCTCCGAATTCGTGGGATAGTTGGTTGGTTGATAGTGGGGCCACTCATTACTTCTCTGCTTATAAGTAAGTTCTATCTAATTTGGTGGAGAGGGAGTCATATTTTAAAATCATTCTTGGAGATGACAACTCTCATCCCGTTAAAGGTTTTGGGTCCGTCAAATTTCATTTAAATTCTGGAGAATCTATTTTTCTCCACGATGTGATGTATGTGCCAAGGCTAAATAAATATTTGGTATAAATATCCACTTTGGAAGACAAAGGGATGAGGGTTTCCATCATCAAGGGAAAGGCTCCTGGCCCGTTGGATCACTTATGAGAGATGCATTCATATTAGGATCAAGATATGAAGGACTCTATAGGTTTACTGGAAGACCACTTCTAGAATTGGTCCATGATACTAATCATCTGAGCGAGCTATGGCCCCGAAGATTGCACTATCTACATTATGATTCTCTTCAATTTCATTACGAATTGGGTGGTCCAATGCTTGCACACTCTCTTGGTGGTCATCTCTATTATATCACCTTCATTAATGACTTTTCAAGAAAAACATGGATATATTATTTGAAACACAAGGATGAAGCCTTCAAAATATTAAAGGGGTTCAAATCCTTGATAAAAAATCAAACAGGGAAGAAAATCAATATATTCAGGTTTGATAATGATGGAGAGTACACTTCGAATGAATTCATTGATTTTTTCAAGAAGGAAGGTGTTATGAAACCAACTCACAAATAGATAGATCAATGACTTAAAAACTATCCCCTTCGAGGGGGAAACCTCCTTTACATTACATAAATGAACAATTTTTGGATGATTCAAATAAAAAACATGCTCTCTATATATAGGAGTCTAAGGGGTCACAATATAATCAGATCCTACATAACAATAATAATATAAGGGCACAACAATAACAATAGTGGGCTTCTATGGGGCACAATAATAACAATATGGGGGATACATGGGCACAAAAATAGCAATAAGAAGGCTACACTAACAATACCAATACGAGGCTACACTAGTATTAGAGGGAGCTAACATGCCCTTTTCCTTTCAAAAAGTATTGTCCTCAATGCTTGAGTAGTTCTGGATGCTTCTGTATAAAATCCTCATCCTCCCATGTGGAACCTTCAGTGGGTAAGTTCTTCCACTTGATGAGATACTCTGAAATTGGTCGATTTCATAGTTGTTCTTATTTCCGTAACTGTTTCAGGTTTCAATATGAATTTTCTTTCCTCTTCATGTTTTGGCAATATTGTTTGAATTGGGAACTTGTCACCTATAACCTTCTTTAAGCATGAAACTTGGAAACATGGGTGCACTCAAGAAGATGCAAGAAGGTCCAATTTATATGCCATAGTACCAATATTTTGCAACGCCTTGTAAGGACCATAGTACTTTGGTGATAATTTATTATCCTTCTTAGCTTGCTTGAGGGACATTTGTTTGTATGGTTGTAGCCATAAAAATGCCCAATCACCTATATCAAACTTATTTCACTATGATGTTGATCGCCTACATCAAAAATTCTTTCGCTACGATGTTGATATACCTATTGTTTCATTCGATTATGAGCCAAAGTGAGGTTATCATTTAAGAGTTGGAGAACTTGTTGTTGATGCTCAATGTTATCTTCCACTGCTTGAACCTTATAGTTTTCTCTTAAAGATGATGTGATGGATGGTGGATGATATCCATAAAATTCCATAAATGGGGCTATTTTTGCTGCAGTATGGAAGGAAGTGTTATAACACCATTCAACCAGAAGTAACCACTTGACCCATTGTGCTTGTTATGGATGAGATAATCCACAAAAGTGTGCATACTTGGTAAGTCTATCCACTACCACCATGATGACAATATTTCCTTCGGGCTTGGGTAAACCTATGATAAAATCCATTGAAACATCCTCCCAATGTTGACTTGGAATGGATAAAGGTTGTAACAGATCCGGGGTATTAATTGTCTCAACTTTATTTTGTTGTCAAACCAAACATTTCGCCACAAATTTTTGAATATCAAATTTAAGGCCATCCCAAAAAAATTCCTTCTTGACCCTGTGGTAATTTTTTAAAAATTAGGAGTGCCATTCTAAGGGAGATGTGTGCAATTCCAAAAGAATATTTTGTTTGATTTGGGAATTCTTACAAAGATAGAAGTGATCTTTGTACCATAATGAATCATTTTTCCAGCTGAATGTATCAGATGTACTAGGATCTTGCTGCAACTTTGGAATGAGTGTCCATACTTCTTCATCATTCTTCCAATCATCCCTTTCTTCGATTATCCAATATGGTTGGATAACATAAATTGATCAAAGCAATGCTTCCACATCCTCATCCTTTCTTGAGAGTGAATTTGCAACAACATTTTTCTTCCATTTTTTGTAGATGATTTCAAAGTCATAACCCAACATTTTTGTGACCCATTTTTTCTGCTCTTCTGAAGATAACATTTGTTCCAAAAATAATTTAAGACTATCATGATATATTTTCACCTTGAAGTGTATTCCCATCAGGTGATTTTTCCATTGCTTTAATGCATGTAGTATTGCCAACATTTCCTTCTCATAAATATGTTTGTGTAAATACTTTCCTTTGATTGGATGACTTTCAAAAGAAATGGGTCTTCCTTCTTGCATTAAAACAACACCAATTCCATTTCTTGAGGCATCACATTCCACAATAAAAGTTTTTGTAAAGTCTGGCGTAACTAAGACCGGTGCTTGGCACATTGCCTCTTTAAGATGCTTAAAGGACTTAGTTGCTTCTAGAGTCTAAGAAAATGCACCTTTCTTCAGTAATGTTATTATAGGTTTTTATATTATCCCATAATTCTTAAAAAACTTGCAATAATACCCTATCAACCCAAGAAACCATCGCACATACTTTATGGTTGTGGGGATTTTCCATTCCTTAATGGATTTAATATTGTTAGGGTCCACCTTAACACCCTCATGAGATACAAAATGACCTAGATATTCCACCTCCTGTACTCCAAAGAATCATTTGGAGGTTTTTTAATATAATTGTTTCTCCTCCAATAGTTTGAGCACCCTGTCAACATGTTGAACATGATCCTTCGAAGACTTGTTGTAGATTAGTATATCATCAAAAATACTAACACAATTTTTCTAGGGAAGGGTTTGAAAATGGAATTCATCAAACCTTGAAATGTAGAAGGTGCATTGGTAAGGCCAAAAGGCATGAAAAAGAATTCATAATGACCCTCATGAGTTCTAAATTTTGTTTTCATAATGTCTTCAGTCTTCATTCTAATTTGAAGATATCCTAAATGAATATCCATCTTGGTGAAGTAAATTGATCCATGTAATTCATCCAATAATTCATTAATGAGAGGAATGAGAAATTTATATTTAATAGTGAGCTTGTTGAGCTCCCTATAATCCAGACACATGCATCATGATCCATCTTTCTTATGCACCAATACAACTGGTGCGAAAAAGAAATTTGATTAAGTTGAATCATACCAACCTCTAGCATTTCTGCAAGCATACGCTAAATTTCACTCTTTTGGGCATAGGGATATTTGTAAGGCCTGATGTTTGAAGGAACACTTCTTGGAATAAAATGAATAGCATGATCATGATCAAAAATAGGTGGGAGGCCTTTGGGAGTCTCAAATACCTTGAAATGATTGTCCAAGACATTTTGGAGATTTGGCGAAATAGATAATTTCTATGTTTGAACGTCTAGTGAGCATAATTGTGAAATTACGCATTGTTGTTATTTCTTTAGAAGATTTGGCATGATATTATAGCTAATTATCTTTCCTGGTTTTAACTCAACTTCCTTTCCTTCCCAAAAATAAATCAAGAAAAGTTCTTGAAAATTAAAAGTTAATGTACCCAAATATTGTAACCATTAGACTGCTAGTACAACATCAACACCACCCATTGGAATAGAGAGCATAAAAATATTCAATACATATTCCCCCATGGTTAGCTTGATATTATGGAACTTTCTAGAGCAATTTATAGTTCCTCCATTTGCAACCATCACATCAACACCACCCATTGGAATAGAGAGCATAAAAATATTCAATACATATTACCCCATGGTTAGCTTGATATTATGGCACTTTCTAGAGCAATTTATAGTTCCTCCATTTGCAACCATCACTTGACACTCTGGTGTTGGGTATAGGAAGTAATTCAATTCCTTGGCTATCTTACAATGAACAAAATTATGGGTACTACATGAATCAATCAACACTATTACCTTTTTCTTGATATGTCCTTCTATCTTGAGATTTTTAAGAGTGGTAATTCCCGTTAATGCATTACAAGATATGGTAAAACTCATTTCTTCTTTCTCTAGAGTTGGTTCCTAGTCTGCATCCTCTTCTTTTGAAGTTTCTTGTTCCTTTTCATGTTCTTCTTTTGATGTTTCTTGTTCTTTTTCCTCTTACTCTTCACAATATATGTAAAATAATTTCTTCTTAGCACACTTATGACCTTTAGTGTATTTGATATCATAACTGTAGTAACCATTTTTCTCTTTTGCCCTTTTTTGTTCCAATTTTTGCGATATCAACATTGTAGGGTAGGTTGTGGAAGGTTAGGAGAAACAAAACTTCCATCTTTATAGTGGTGAGTGGTAGGCTTCCTTGTTTGCATAATTTTTCTTTCCATTTTTCTTCCCAACCTCAATTCCTTCTCTAATAAATCAAGTTCCTGAAGATGAACCTCATGTTGAATGTTATCCTTTAAGGTCCCTATGAAGTCATCAATCCTATGCTCCTCTGGAATATTATTTATCCTTATATTCAATTTTTGGAAGTCCTGAATGTGCTCTGCCATTGAACCCTTTTGTTTGATATTTATCAATTGGCTAAAGGTGTTTCTCTTTGTATGCTCATAATGTGCTATTATTTCCTTCATAAAAAATGGACAAGTGAAAAGTGGTTTATGAGAAAAAAACCATCGATGCCATACCAATTGATTGGGTTCTAAATATAAAGTTGAAATGCGTACCTTTTGTGTGTGTTGCACATTATGGAGATCAAAATATTGCTCCATTTGTAGTATCCATGTTACCAGATATTTTCCCTCAAACTTCCTCATATCGAGTCTATGAAATCATGATTAATATTTCTTTTGTTATTACCATGAGTTTCATTCAATACATTTTTTCCATTAGGAAGCATTTCTTGTAACAACTTTGTCAAACCTTCCTTCAAAATTCCATGTCTTCTTTTATACCATTTTTCAAATCTTCCATGTTTCCTTTTGTTTTTGCTTCTATACCATCCATATTAGCTTTCATGCCATCCTTCAAACCTTCCATGTCTGATTTTAAAATATTCTTCAAACGATACATCTTAGCTTCCATTTCATTTTTGGTTACTCTTTGTGAGAGCAAAATTTGTTGCACTTGATCTCACAATTTTGATATATCATGCTGCATTTCTTCCTCTTCTTCATGTGTCATAGAAGAGATTTATGGTTTCTTACTAGGTGTGTCATTTTTTTGTTTCGAGGTATTTTGAAATGAAACAATGATATATATATGCATCATTATTCCCTTTGAATCACTTCAAACTGATTTTTCAAACAAAAGTTATGCAACATTTAAAAAAGACACGCCTTTTTCTTGCTTTTCAGGAGCTCGATCTTGAAACAATTGTAACTCTGTACTTATGAATCTCCAAGTTCTTAAATTTCTTCCTATGTCATCTCTCTGAGCCCTCTTTCCAACCCCACAAGTTTGATCGAGATTGGATTCTTCAAAGAAGGGTTATGCCAAATCGCCCATGATGACTTGATATGGACTAATTCAGTAGATCGAAGTTGTATGGGATGCCACGTGTCACTGTTTCAACCTTAGGCCCTGAAATTGCTATAGAAAAAACCAAAGTCTGTGTAATTTCATCCAATTTTACATCATTCAAATCTGATGCCTCAAAAAAAATTTATGACAATTTTCCCTTGGTCACTTGTTTGAGACAGAATTTTGGAGCTCACAAAACCCTAACTTCCATAGAACATAACTCTGCAAAAAAACGAACCAAGATCTGAGATTTTTACACAAAGTTCTCTAATATTTCGGCTCCACGTGGTAAAAATTTCATCTTTGGAGGCCTCGTAGAAAAAAGGTTATAGTGAAAATTCCAAGATGACCTATTTGAAGAAGCGAAACCTTAGAATCCAAAGCTCTGATACCAAATGTTATGCAACCAGTTCACAAATAGATAGATCATCGACTAAAAAATTATCCTCTTCGAGGGGGAAACCTTATATTACATAAATGAATTTTTTTGGATGATTCAAATGATAAAACCTCCTTTTTATATATAAGAGTCTAAGGGGTCACAATATAATCAAAGTCTACATAAAAATAATAATATAAGTGCACAACAATAAAAATAGTGGGCTTCATTGAATGTTATGCAACCAGTTCACAAATAGATAGGTTCACAAATAGATAGATCATCGACTAAAAAATTATCCCCTTTGAGGGGGAAACCTTATATTACATAAACGATTTTTTTTTGGATGATTCAAATGACAAAACCTCCTTTTTATATATAAGAGTCTAAGGGGTCACAATATAATCAAAGCCTACATAACAATAATAATATAAGTGCACAACAATAAAAATAGTGGGCTTCATTGAAGATATCTTATAGATAAAAATGATTTTTGATTACATATATTTTTTTCACGTCTAAGGGAGAAGAACAATGTAGTAGATATCCTTTCTAAGGAAGTTTTGCAACAAGATCTAGGCATTTGGAGAATTACAGGATATGAGGATTGGTTGATCCATGTGTCGGATCATCCACCCTTCATCAGATGAGATGGCTTCTTTTTCTTTTGCTATTCTCAATGCTTACAAAACTTTTCATGCAAATATATTTTTTTCTTATGCTTATGGGTCTCGTATACATTTAGCATTTTGTGTGGATTATTGGACATACTTTGAGATACTGATATGTATAAAATTATGTATATGGGGGTTGTTTTCTCCTATGTTGGGGAGGTCTTCTATGGTTTTCCTTTCATTTCGATACTGTGATGATGATATAGCTTAAACTTAATCTCTTTGGGGATGGTGTGTTTTTTGACCTCATAGAGGAACTGCACTTATTTGTACTAACATGAAACCACAGACTTTAGGAATTCTTAAAGAATCTAGATATGTAAATTTTTATTTCCTTAATAAAAGGTTCGATTTTTCTTGGAAAAAAACAATAGTGGACTTCTGTGGGGCATAATAATAACAATATGGGGCTACATGGGCACACAAATAGAAATAAGGGGGCTACACTAATAATAACAATAAAGGGCTACATTAGCATTAAAGGGACTACAATAAGGGGATACATTAGTATTATAGGGACCTAACAGAAGGTATTAAGAAGGAAATGATTGTTTCCTATACTTCCGAACAAAATAGAGTAGCTAAAAGGAAGAACAAGTCTGAAGTAGAAGCTGCTCATGCCATACTCCATGATCAAAAGTTGCCAAAGTTCCTTTGGGGAGAATCAACAAATGTTGTTGTATATGTTCAAAATAGGGTGCCTCATCAAGCATTGGAAAAAAAACCCCTAAAGAAGTGTTCACAGGTGTCAAGCCTGATGTTAGCCATCTCTGTATCATTGGTTGCCCTGTATACTTTCATGTGACGAGGAAAAATGAAACAAGTTGGAAGCCACATGAAGAAAATGTATGTTTGTTGGATATTGTGAAAATTATAAGGCATTTAGAATATACATTCATGGTGAAAGGAAGATTGAGATTGTGAGGGATGTAAAATTTGATGAAGATGCTGCCCTTGGAAAAGCAAGGGACCTTCCTTCACCTCCTCCTCCTCAGAAGAATGATGATATGGATATTTTTGATGGTCTTGTTGTGCTCGAATCTGAGATAGATATTGTTGATGATCCCATAGAGCCCATGGATCCCTTCGATCCTCCTCTATGTGATCCTCCCACCAGGAAGAGGTTACTTTGGCTTCAAGACACATTATAAGATGATGAGATAAAAGCTCCCATTTGAAGATCATTTAGAGAAAGGAAGAATCCATGCAGGTATCAGGGATATGTTGCAGCCATGAGCACTATGATTCAAGCTGAACCTCCCACATTTGAAGAAGTCATAAAAGAACAAGTCTGGAAAGATGTTATGGCTAAAGAATATGAATCAATTATGGAGAATGATGTATGGGATGTTGTGTCAAGATTGAAGGGGAATATGTGGTGACTTAGAAGTCGCTATTCAAGATCAAAGATGGAGTTGACGGTAGCATTGAGAAATATAAGGCAAGGTTCGTGGCTCAAGGTTTCTCCCAGAAAGAGGGAGAATATTATTATGATATATTTGCACTAGTGGCTTGATATACAATCATTTGTTTGATAGTTTCCCTTGCCACAAGTCAAGGATGGACGTTTTATCAGATGGACATGAAGACAACATTCCTCCATGGCATGTTACAAGAAGTGTATGTTTATAAACCATAAAGATTTGAAGTAGGGGATTGAAATACACATGTTTTTAGACTAGAGAAGGCATTATATGGTTTGAAGCAAGCCCCCAGAGCATGGTACACACACATAGACAATTATTTGGTGAAGCTTGGATTCACAAGAAGTTATGTCGATCCCAACCTCTACTTAAAGTTAGTCCAAGGTATCCCTTTGATTTTGGTTTTATATGTTGATGATCTATTCTTGACAGGCAGTGAGCCTCTGCTGGAGTGTAAGAGGGAGATAGCCTCTGAATTTGAGATGAAGGACCTTGGACTCATGCACTACTTTCTAGGCCTAGAGATATTTTCTTTTCACAAGGAAACTATGTTGTGAAGTTGTTGGAAATATTTTGAATGACAAAATGAAAGGCACTACTCACACCAATGGAAATGGACTTCAAGAAATTATGTGGAGAAGTTGTGGGACCCGATTTGGAAAATCCAATTGAGTATAGACAGTTGATTGGGGCTCTGAAGTTCTTAGTGACGATCTAGCCAGACATATTCTATGCAGTGAATACATTGAGTCAATTCATGGCTGGACCTCCATGCACATTAGATCACTACCAAACACATTTTGAGATATTTTCATGGGACTATCACACTTGGTCTTGAGATATTTGTTGTGGGACCTGATTTGGAAAATCCAATCGAGTATAGACAGTTGATTGGGGCTCTGGTGTTCTTAGTGAAGATCTATCCATACATATTCTATGTAGTGAATACATTGATTCAATTCATGGTTGGACCTCCATGCACACTAGATCACTTCCAAACACATTTTGAGATATTTTCATGGGACTATCACACTTGGTCTTGAGATATTTTGCCAGAGATGTTGGACTTCATGGATACACCAATGTTGACTGGGCAAGAAATGTTGTCGATAGGAAGAGTATGTCTAAATGTTGTTATAGCCTTGGATTTTCCATGATATCATGGATGAGAAGGAATAAGAAGTCCATAGCATTGAGTACCACCAAGGAAGAGTATATTGACACTATCATGGCTAGCTGTGAAGCCGTTTGGTTCAGAATGCTCTTTGGAGAGCTATTTGAACAGGTCCTAGATACTACAGTGATATATTGTGACAACAAGAGTGTGATCCGTCTAGAATAAAATCTTGTATTTCATGACAAGTCCAAGCACAAAGATTCAATATCACTTCATTTGATACATGGTGTAGAGAGGAGTCATTCGACTCCATGACATATCAACAAACACGAAGATTAAATGTATTCTCACTAAGGCTTTACCAAAAGGGATGTTCTTGGTCTTCAGGGAGAATATTGGACTGATAGATGTGACCCCTCCTGACAAGGGGCATCAATGATCAAGAACATTGAATTAACTCTTCCCCTTGTCTGTGCTCCCAGGGTGAGGAATTGAGATAAAGGGCTCTTAGGGTTGAGTGATATCTAGATAATAGGGTCATAGATATTTCTCCCCTATCTGTTACCCATAGGGTTGGAGGTGTTTCTCCCCTATATGTTACCCATAGGGTTGGATATGTTGCTTCCATATCCTGGTATTTGCAAAGTATACCCCAGTTTGCATCATACCCATAATCTCAACTTGTTGGGATTACCACTCTCCATCTGGCCAACGGGTTGAGAATGTACTTGGGGTTGTACAATCCAAGATGATTATGAACCAGGTGTTCTACCACATGACTCTTAAGGGTCATCAGGGAATATCAATGAGAAATAGGATGGGTTGAGATGTGCTACCCTATATCACCTATTTCTCTATATGGGGTTGTATATGTTTAGCTCCCCCATGATATTCCGGGGCTGAGATGTGCTCCCCGATGTAGATTCGAGTTTAGATGTGCTCACTGATATTATTTCGAGATTGAGATATGCTCTCTGACATTATAGAGGGTGGAAGATAATGCTCCCCAATTCTTGTTCTTTAGATTCAAGAATGTTTCATCAGATAGAGTTGAGCAGAGATGGGACATGATATGACAGGATGACAAGATGTTTGATGATCATATATTGATAAGTGGAATTGTCCCTAGTTGAGAAGGAGTGTTAAAAATATAGAACTATGGTAAAATTCCAAAATTTTCAACTCATTTGATGTAGATTATGATGTAATTTAGTTCCTCTTTTCGATAGGACCAAAATCAACATAAAGATCACTCAAATTAGATAAGGGAAAGTGTACTTATGAAGGAAAGCCCACATATGCACATTTGAACAAGATCAACCCTAAAGCAAATTGGAAACCCATGGAAGCTTATAAATACCAGTGAACTCAAGATCATTTTGACATCATCACCAAGAATCTTCTTCTTCTCTTCATTGATTGGATTGCACAGGTTTGAGGCAAGGATGACATCAACGCTTCATAAAGGTCCAAAATTACACGGTTCGAGGCTCACATCTATTTTAGGGTTTTGGGCTACATCTGGTTTACCATAGGGAAAATTTGACCACAATTGCAAGTATCACAGGCTCAAGGGAGTGACTAGAAAACTTCAGTCTCATGGACATCTTCTCATCCATACGACCGAAAATTTTGACTCAAAGTTGACTGAGGATTGAGGTTGACTACAGACGGGAAAAATTGTCTCTGACATAGTTTGATGTTGGAAACATATTTATGAATAATGTTGGGTTTTTTTGTTTTATGATATTATATTGGGCTCATTGTACGTGATGAAAATTTTATGCCAATCTAATAGAAGAATAATTTTCAAAGGGTTTCTCCCCTAGTGGGGTTTTTCTGTGGCCTTTAATCTAGTGTCTCTTATTGATGTGTTGATTGTCTCCTTTGTCCTGCATTTATTTTTTTTATCTTCAATTACTTTTTATGAATGTAAAGACTAATTGTATTTGGAAATATTACTAATTGAAGTATTTAATTGGGCTAAATTAATTGATATAGCATGGAACAATCTAAAAAATGTATAACCCTACTAGTTGCCAAGAGCTGAGTGCCTTTAGCTCCTTAAGCACAAAACAACTATCTAAAGCTAACCTTAGCCCAACTTCTAAAATCCCCTACCAAATGATAAATGAGGGTATATTGGGTATATTTATAGAAATGAGGTGAATTTTCACCTACCCTCATGACTCTTAGACTTCATACATGATTTTTTAACATTTATCATTCTCAAACTTAAAAAAAAAAAATCATATTTACACTAAGACAAAAGAAATATGATAAACAAGGTCATTAGATGCATTTTTTATCCCTTGCCACATAAGTGATTACTTAATTTATGTTATTTTCATAAAAGGATGAGTCTTTTGACAATGTTGGAGCCTATGGTTGTGGTTTTTGTATGGCTTAACAAGCAGCTCCCAAAATTTAGGCAAGCCATTCTCTTCAATTGTTTGAAGAAATGCTCTTAGGCTCGTGTGGATCTCCATATAATTGTCATTCATTATCCTTGGGATCTTTATCCTTTATCCTTGTATTTAAATGCCTCTTGTACTTCTCTATAAAGGAACCTTTTAAGTGGGAAAATATGGCTTTTGGCCATCAAACACATGCTACAAAGAGCACACCTTGTTGTTGGTAGTGTTGGCAATTTAATCACCTCAAGTTGTAATATGTTTCTTTGAATCAAAATGAAAATGTACATCCCTATATCACCATTATTAAAGGTAGATATAGTGACACCCTCCTCCCACATTTACCCAGGCTAACTGGTCCACCAAGGTAAACGTGTGACGAAGAGTTACTATGATATGATTCAACTCCCTAAGTCTAGTTAAGGAAGTGGAACTGACAAACAAACACTTTGCATACCTCCTTTGGGTGCTACAAGACCCGCATAAGCTAATCCACCACTCCAGGTTCCCAACCCATGAGTTAATTTAGTTTCTCATTAAAATAAACCCCTAGAAGCTCCCAAGGCAAGGGCTCTATGTGATTGAAACTCTCCAGCCTCTTCCATAATCTCGCAAGGGAGAGACTGCAGTATTTTTCATCCAATCACCCCCGTGCCATATTCCAAGCATGAATGTGGGATCTCATGGGATAAACTAAGAAACCAAACCAAGAATTCCAAAGGCCAAACCACCTCAACCCTAAACCAAGAATTCAACCTCATGGCCAGAAATCAATAACCATCACCAAATTGGTCTTTACCCAAATTGTCCAAGGCTCCAGAGTGTTTGTTCCAACCAAGGCTTCCAAGACTAGTAACTCAACCCATAATTTTTTTCAAGCTTCCAGAGCATTTGTCCAAAAAGGGCTTCCAAGACTAGTAACTCAACCCACCAAGGGCTTCCAGAGAATTTGTCCAACCAAGGCTTCAAGGACTAATAACTCAACCCAAGCTATTACATGGCTTCCAAAGTGTTTATTCAACCAAGGCTTCTAGTAACTAGTAACTCAATCCACAACCATAAGGAACATGAGAACCAACTAGAAAAAATAAGAAATACCCCACAACAATGTGGTTATCCATGAAATGGGAAGGTTAAGAAAATGCATTGTCAATCTAAGTAATCTCCCATGCTACTGACAAATCATGACTAAGAAATCACATGCATGTGCTATGCATGCCAAAACTAGCAAGGAAATCATACATGCAACTCGGTACTCGCAAGCTAACCCCATTGTCGTTGTCGATCCCGATGTCCTCTTGCACTTTCCTACTTTTCCTTTCCCTTTCCCTTATTTCTCCAAATCCCAAGTATGCAACACTCCTCCAAGAGTGCTCCAAGAAACTATAAGTGTCCAAGAGTATGAGAGAGAGTAGAAGATAGAGAGAGCTCCAAGTTAAAACTGACATAAGTCTATGAATTGATCAATTGATCCTCATAAGCCTTTTTATCAATTAAGCCTTTATTTTCTTCAATTTCCATTATTTTCCTTCATTTTCCTCCTCACATGCAACCTGTGACCTTTCACCTTCCTTTTCTCATATTTTCTATTATTTTCATAAATAAATCCCAAATAATGCCACTTTTCCTTTTCAAATCCTTTGCCATTGCCTTTGCCGATTTCCTTAGCATAATAAACCAAATGAACACCCACTAGGATATTTTTCCCAACATTCACCTTAGAATACGTGTCCCGTGACCTTGGTCTTATTTTTATATTGACATGGATTTTTAACCAGGGTTGTTATAGAACCCCCCCTTGGGGGAACACCATCCTGTGTTCAATGACACCTATAACCAACAAAACCTATAAAAACCAAAACATAATACCCATGGAGCTTTATAACCCAACCCATTGCAATATTTACAATGAATAACACCTATAACCAACAAAACCTATAAAAACCAAAACATACTACCCATGGAGCTTTATAACCCAACTCATTGTAATATTTACAATGAATAACCTGCTAAAAACATGACAATCATATCATTTACTAGAGCTTTGTAACACAACTCATTACAATATTTACAATGACCACCACATATAATTATGCACATTTTCCTCACCAACAAATCTAGCTCAATACTATATTTATAATAATATACACATGCACATATGCACATTTCCTCAACCAACAAATAAAAGGATAAGATGCTCATATCGGCAACAAGGGAATCCAGAGGCTCACACCTCCACCCTCAAAGTAATATCAGGATTCACCTCCTTCCCAGGAAGTCTAGAATCCATTACCAAATTCAAAGCTACATCCAATGTCCAACCCTCGTGCCACTTATCCTCTTAGTGAATAGTTAGACTCATTATTCATGCCAATGTGCATCTGAATCCATCTGGAAATGTTATTGACAAAAAAATCCATTCTCGATATTCCCTTCTTTGTAACATAGTCCCTCGGGCAATCTGGTCACCCCCTTCCATGCAATCACACACCTTCCAAGTTCTGCGAACAACCCCTTCTTTGCTATATAGACCCTCGGGTGACCCCTCCCTTGGAAAGGTTTCCTCACATCGAAAGGTCCAAAAACCAAGGCATATTGCTCCCTCAAAACCATCATATTGATCATCGCATGCTCATGGAAATCAATGAACACAAATAGGTACCAGTGTCCCACAATGGCCCTACTCCTGAAGTGCTTTATCAACATACTACCGCATGTTCCAATTCCTTTCACTGTTAATTCTTTCAGTCAATTCTAACCACCCAACTAGACATGTTCATGCTTTCCTGTACCAAGCACATAATTTCCATTAGATTTAAAATAAATTGAAATGAATTCATATCATACCTCATTGGTAGATCATCAATAAGGTACACTTGCATTCTGCTTACTTCCTATCACAATAAGTCAAACTAGTTGTTGACCAAATCATCATGTATAAAGTCAGCTCTAAATGCAATCGTCATAGATCAAAACCATATATCACATGTACTTATCCATAGATCACATGTAATCATCATAAACTGAAATCATAGATCACAGACATAATTAAAACTAAAATAAAATACTAGTACTTATACTTTAATCGATCCTTTCCATATGCACATTAACCACATACACATACACATACATAGTGTACACCAGACACATACAACCACACATGACATACAACACCATACAATACATGCACCTACACCTGATATACAACACCATACAATACGTGCACCTACACCTGATATAAAATACCATACAATACATGCACCTACACTTGATATACAACACATACACCTACACTCAATGTATAACACAACATAATACATACACCTACACTTGGTGTAAAACACAATGCAATACATACACCTGGACCCAATGTACAACACAATACATATACATACACAAAGTACAACACAACGGATACACGTTACGATGCCACAACTACACAATGCATATACATAGTACTGCATGTACACAACACAACATGTATGACATGCACACAATACCACATGTACACCAGTACCACGTGTACAACATGTACACAATACCACTTGTACACAACACCACGTGCATAACATGTACACAACATCACATGTACATGGTGCCATCTACACAATGTGTACACAATGCCACATGTACATGGAAGCACTTGTACAATGTGTACACAATACCACATGTATACAACACCACATGCATGACATGTACACAACACCACATGTACACAATGCCACATGGACAACATGTACACAACACCACCTGCACATGGCACCACATGTACAACATAAACACAACACCATATATGTACATGGAATTGCATATGCAACATGTAAATAACACCATATGTACACAACACCACATATCCAACATGAACACAACACCGCATTTCCAACATGCACATAATATGATATGTACACAACACCGCATATACAACATGTACATATTAACATCTATACCTAATACTACATATGCAATATACACAACACCATATATCCAATAGGGACACAACATCATATGTACACAACACTACATATGCTACATGTACACAATACCAATACTGCACAACCTAAGACCACACTATCTATACCAAGCAACCTTGCTTCCAGTGTCTCTCCACCATCCTAATATGCCACAGATCACGCTATTGCCATTTCGCTGATGTATCCCTCAACATTACCTGTCCATAAAATAAACATAGTATAAACACATAATATCAATTCATATACACATGATACTGACCTCATAAATCTGTTAGGGATACTCTTCCCATTTGATTTCTCATGAAACCAGGGACGTCTTCATGCCATTCACCTACATAAGAAATCATTCCTCCACAAGAATAATTCCCGACGACCTTGTTAGACAATGACATACATATGTACATATATATACATATAAACACTAGCATAAAACAATCATGATCCTTGATGACATGACATATATACATACATGCATGCATGCATAGACATAAGCATGTTCATGATCACAACATAATTACTAGATATCATAAGGTCAAGGTTAAAAGAACTTCATTTATCCATTTATTCATATACATAGCTAAGGTTAAGAGAACTTCATTTATTCATATACATAGCTAAGGTTTTTAATGCCTTAAATTTCTTTAATTTACTTCTCTCATGACTGTCTTGCCACTATCCATTTACACCAATTGACCCAACCAATCCAACTGGATGTCATATTTGCCTTATACATGCATCGAGCTTCATCTGGGTCTTACATTACTTGTTGGACTTCATGTGTCTCTCCCCGAGCTTCATCAACTCTCCTCTTTTCCAAACTAATTCCCAAGACCCTCAAACATAAACAACAAGAACAAGAAATAGAAAAGAAGCAAACAATGAAAGACCAATAGCAATACAACACCACAAATAAAGTGGCATGGCTATGCACAAGACACAAACAAAACTACAAATCAAGCACAAGAAAATCACAAAACACCAAAAGCACAAGATTGCAATAAATACCATGACTCAATCCCATGGTTCCCAATTCTTCCAAGGGAAAGCTCACCTTGAGTCTTCTTCAAGATTTTATGGTAGCCTCTTTGCCAGACAATCCCTTGCAACATACTACCATAAACACATAATTGTCAATGCATAAATAATCATAACAATACACTAGTTACCTTACCTTGGTGTGCCAAGCATGATGCCTTGTAACTAAACACGTACACTTCTCAAGGAACTCCAATTCCTTGACTAGAAGCAAACACCATGACTCAATCCCATGGTTTCCAATGCTTCCAAGGGAAAGCTCAACCTGAACCTTCTTCAAGATTTCATGGTAGCCTCTTTGCCACACAATCCCTTGCATCATACTGCCATAAACACATAACTATCAGTGCATAAATAAGCATAACAATACACTGGTTACCTTACCTTGGTGTGGCAAGCATGATGCCTTGTAACTAAACACGTACACTTCTCAAGGAACTCCAATTCCTTGACGGATCCAACTATAGCTGGAAGTCAATTGTTATACCTGTCAAATACATGTCCATGGATATAACTTGGACTTCATGTATCTCTCCCCGAGCTTCATCAAATTTCCTCTTTCCCAAACTAATTCCTAAGACCCTCAAACATAAATGGAAAGAACAAGAAACAAAAAAGAAGCAAACAATGAAAGACCAATAACAATATGGCACCACAAATAAAGTGGAATGGCCATGCACAAGACACAAAAGAAAATACAAATCAAGGACAAGAAAATCACAAAACACCGAAAGTACAAGACTAGAAACAAATACCATGACTCAATCCCATGGTTCCCAATTTTTCTAAGGGAAATCTCACCCTGAGCCTTTTTCAAGATTTTATGGTAGCCTCTTTGCCACACAATCCCTTGCATCATACTACCATCAACACATAACTGTTAGTGCATAAATAATCATAACAATACACTGGTTACCTTACCTTGGTGTGCCAAGCACAATGCCTTGTAACTAAATATGTACACTTCTCAAGGAACTCCAATTCCTTGACTAGCAACAAACACCATGACTCAATCCCATGGTTCCCAATGCTTCCAAGTGAATGCTCAACCTGAGCCTTCTTCAAGATTTCATGGTAGCCTCTTTGGCACACAATCCCTTGCATTATACTGCCATAAAAACATAACTTTTAGTGCATAAATAAATATAACAATACACTGGTTACCTTACCTTGGTGTGCCAAGCACGATGCCTTGTAATTAAACATGTACACTTCTCAAGGAACTCCATTTCCTGGACAAATCCTACTATAGCTGGAAGCCAACTGTTATACCTGTCAAATACATGTCCATGAATATAACACATATCCACATAATTTCAGACAAGATTAGGGTTAAAAAGAGGGTTAAAAAGACTTCCTGTATTCAAATGCCTTGTAACTAAACACGTACACTTCTCAACGAACTCCAATTCCTTGACAAATCCTACTATAGCTGGAAGCCAGCTGTTATACTTGTCAATTACATGTCCATGAATATAACACACATCCACATAATTTCAGACAAGATAAAAGACTTCCTGTATTCAAATCATTCACTCGTTTGGAATTACGGTTTCCAAACATAGTCAAAGGAATTCTCACCCAATTCCTTTCTTTTATCTTTAATCACTCATTCATTTGGACGATTTCCAAACATAGTCAAAGGAATTTTCACCCAATTCCTTTCTTTTATCTTTAATCACTCATTCATTAGTTTGGAATTACGATTGCCAAACATAATCAAAGGAATTCTCACCCAATTCCTTTCTTCTAAACATAGTCAAAGGAATTCTCACCCAATTCCTTTCTTCTAAACATAATACAGAATTCTCACCCAATTCCTTTCTTTTATCTTTACCTTGCTACAATCATCACCCATCACTGAGTTATTATTTTTCCTTTATTAACTTTTATTAATTTTGTAATAAAAGAATAGATTTGTCCCATCACCCATCACCCATCACCCATCACCCAGTTATTATTTTTCCTTTATTAGCTTTTATTAATTTTCTAATAAAAGAATAGATTTGTCCCATCACCCATCACCCAATTATTATTTTTCCTTTATTAACTCTTATTAATTTTCTAGTAAAAGAATAGATTTGTCCCATCACCATTTTTCCTTTATGAACTTTTATTAATTTTTCTAATAAAAGAATAGATTTGTCCCATCACCCATCACCCAGTTATTATTTTCCTTTATTAGATTTTATTAATTTTCTAATAAAAGAATAGATTTGTCCCATCACCTAGTTATTATTTTTCCTTTATTAACTTTTATTAATTTTATAGTAAAAGAATAGATTTGTCCCATCACCCATCACCCAGTTATTATTTTTCATTTATTAACTTTTATTAATTTTCTAGTAAAATAATAGATTTGTCCCATCACCCATCACCCAGTTATTATTTTTCATTTATTAACTTTTATTAATTTTCTAGTAAAAGAATAGATTTGTCCCATCACCCATCACCCAGATATAATTTTTTCTTTATTAACTTTTATTAATTTTCTAGTAAAAGAATAGATTTGTTCCAGTTATTATTTTTCCTTTATTAACTTTTATTAACTTTATAGTAAAAGAATAGATTTGTCCCATCACCCATCAAAAGATATATTTGTTTCCCATCAAGAGTGGTATTATTTTTCTTTATTAACTTTTATAATTTTTATTTTTAACTTTTATTATTTTTCCTTCATTAACTTTATTATTTTTGTTTTATTAACTTTATTATTTCTTATAACTTGTGTTAATTTTCAACTATTTTCCCTTGTTAACTTTTATTACTTTCTAGTAAAAGAATAGTTATTTTTTCTTTATTAACTTTTATTAATTTTCTACTAAAAGAATAGATTTGTCCCATCAACAATGATTATTATTTTTCCTTTATTAACTTTTATTAATTTTCAGAGGTTGTTACATCATCCAAAATAAGTTTGTTTGCTATTTTTCCTTTATTAGCTTTTATTATTTTTAGTAAAAGAATAGATTTCCAAACATAGTCAAAGGAATTCTCACCCAATTCCTTTCTTTTACTTCAATCATCACCCAACACCTAGTTATTATTTTTCCTTTATTAATAGAATAGATTTGTCCCATAAGAGTGGTTATTATTTTTCCTTTATTAAACCCATCACGCATCACCCAATTATTATTTTTCCTTCATTAACTTTTATTAATTTTCTAGTAATAGAATAGATTATAGATTGGTTATTATTTTTCCTTTATTAAACCCATCACCCATCACCCAATTATTATTTTTCCTTTATTAACTTTTATTATTTTTCTAGTAATAGAGTAGATTGGTTATTATTTTTCCTTTATTAAACCCATCACCGAGTTATTATTAGTTTTCCTTTATTAAACCCATCACCTATTATTATTTTTCCTTTATTAAACCCATCACCGAGTTATTATTTTCCTTTATTAACTTTTATTAATTTTCCAGTAATAGAATAGATTGGTTATTATTTTCCTTTATTAAACCCATCACCTAGTTATTATTTTTCCTTTATTATTCATTTCTTTTATTGCAATCATCACCCATCACCTAGTTATTATTTTTCCTTTATTAATAGAATAGATTTCTCCCATAAGAGTGGTTATTATTTTTCCTTTATTATTCATTTCTTTTATTGCAATCATCACCCATCACCTAGTTATTATTTTTCCTTTATTAATAGAATAGATTTCTCCCGTAAGAGTGGTTATTATTTTTTCTTTATTAAACCCATCACCCATCACCCAATTATTATTTTTCCTTTATTAACTTTTATTAATTTTCTAGTAAGAATAGATTATAGATTGGCTATTATTTTTCCTTTATTAAACCCATCACCCATCACCCAGTTATAACTTTTATTAATTTTCTATTTGTCCCATAAGAGTGGTTATTATTTTTCCTTTATTAAACCCATCACCCATTACCCAATTATTATTTTTCATTTATTAAATTTTATTAATTTTCTAGTAATAGAATAGATTGGTTATTATTTTTCCTTTATTAAACCCAACACCCATCACCTAGTTACTATTTTTCCTTTATTAACTTTTATTAATTTTCACCCATCACCCAATTATTATTTTTCCTTTATTAACTTTCATTAATTTTTTAGTAATAGAATAGATTTGTCCCATAAGAGTGGTTATTATTTTTTCTTTATTAAACCCATCATCCATCACCTAGTTACTATTTTTCCTTTATTAACTTTTATTAATTTTCTAGTAATAGAATAGATTTGTTATTATTTTTCCTTTATTAAACCCATCACCCATCACCTAGTTATTATTTTTTATTAATTTTCACCCATCCTTTATTAACTTTTATTAATTTTCTAGTAATAGAATAGATTTGTCCCACAAGAGTATTTATTATTTTTCCTTTATTAACTTTTATTAATTTTCTAGTAATAGAATAGATTTGTCCCATAAGAGTGGTCATTATTTTTCCTTTATTAAACCCAATTATTATTTTTCCTTTATTAATTTGGTTGTTACATCATCCAAAATAAGTTTGATTGCTATTTTTCCTTTATTAACTTTTATTAATTGATTGCTATTTTTTCCTTTATTAACTTTTATTAATTTTCAACCAAGTTTGTTACATCATCCAAAATAAGTTTGATTGCTATTTTTCGTTTATTAACTTCTATTATTTTTCGTTTATTAGATTTTATTATTTTTCTATTAGAAGAATAGTTATTTTTCCTTTATTAACTTTTATTAGTTTTCTAGTAAAATAATAGATTTGTCATCCAAAATAGGTCTGATTGTTATTTTTCCTTTATTAACTTTTATTATTTTTCCTTTATTAACTTTTGTTTATTTATTTTCTAAGTAAAACTGATCTATTTATAAAGACATAATGTACAAGGAGGCTCCAGCGTCAGCGGTACTGGGTCAGTTGTATGACCATTCTGAGCATCCGACGTTGAAATCGTGACTGCCCCAGATGGGGAAACCAGTCCAAACCCAAAATTGGGAAAGTTCTAGCTACCCACACAAGGGCTATAGTTCCATAATTCAAAAAATGTAATCAAAAGATCCAAGACTTGACTCAGATTTTTCCATTATAAGTTGACAAGTGGGAGCAAAATTTAAAATTTTATCGCCTGAGTTGGAGATTAAAACAAAAAAAGACCCAACAGGAGAATAAAATCAAAATGACATAAAAAAAACTAAACAGAAACAGGATTATGGCTCGCCATGTGACCTGGCAAGCATCTGCATAGTGTCTTTTGTAGGTTCTTCCTCCACGACCGAACACCACCCATAATCCTCAGAACCCATGTTCTCTGCATGTCCACCACTTGCACTGTCCTCAATTTGGATGCCCTTATCCTTACAGGTGGCTTCACTCCCAACATTCGTTGTTTGCTGCTAGATGGGATATCCTTGTCTTTTGGCTAGCATCTGGAGCTCGTCTCCCCTGGAACGAAACTGAACGAAGGGTCTTGGTTGAATTCCCAGCTGTGAGTTGGTTCAAGTTTGGAGGCAGGGACTTCCCCGTAATCCACTGTGATGGTGACAATTATGAGCTATTTGTTCAAGGCGCTTTGAAAATGGAAGTGCGCTTGCTGAGAGGTAGCATTGGTCGCTGCGTGCTAGGGGATGCCTCTGGAGTGACAAGCCTCACTAGTACTTAGTCTTCCACGACCGCTTCGAGTGTTCGGATACCTGCCAAGGGAGTAGGGATTGGAGAGGGTAGGGGAAGGGGAGATTGAAGGGGAGGATGAGACAGAAGGGGGCTGATACCCAGGACGAGTGGCAGCACCGCGACTACCTCCACGCCTGCTCCTCATTTTATGATGATATCACATGGGTCTAATAGTGGGAGCCTACTGAGAGTGGGGGGAAACAGGGGAAGGAATCAATCCAGGCAGTATAGGAGGAAAGAGGTGGGAGTCTGAGGGATTCATAGTCGAGATAGAGGAAGGAGCTAAGACCTAAGTCCGCATATGGCAGAGAAGGGACTGGGAGTAATGGTCGCCATTGCCCAGGTTGACGCAGCTTAAGAGTCTGCATCATCTTCCAGTGGCTGTGCAAAGGCTCGACTCAGAGACAGAGGGATGGCAGGAGTAATTGAGAGGCTAAATGAGGTGATGAAGATGACTCTGTTCCATATCTTTGGACCTGCAGGGAATGTCTCAATTTTCCAAATTGGTTAATGGCACCAGTCGGAGAGCTAGTACTTGCCATCAGATTACACAAGTGAAGGCACAAGTGGCCATAGGGATGGGCCGCTTGCTTATCCGGTTTCTCATGCACATTAAATTCCTATCTACCACCCGCATCCGGGGGTGTTGCGTTCCTTTGCACTAGCATGGTGAATTCCCGTTGGTGTGAGGCATCTTTTATAATTTCGATCAAACCTTTGTGCATAGGTTTATCGCTCATCACACCAATATTGCCTAAGTGGTTGTCCACTTTGTTGCCACCCCTTTTAATGTGTTTGAATGTGATTGCTTTATTGCTTACAAGAATTTGCTCAATGTGTTGTAGTCGAGCTGCAAGACGCCAGCTGCAAGATAGTTTGTCAATAGGGGTTCCCTGAATGATTTGTTGAGCCATGTTGATGAGGATTTGGGAGTCTCCTTCAATAATTAAGGGGGAGAATCTAATTAGTCCTTGCCATAATCCCTCCAATTCCATTGAGTTGTTGGTGTCCCAGCCTGTAGTGCCCAGATAGAGTAATAGAGGATTGCCAAAATGATCCCTGAAGATTCCTCCGAACCTGGCCTGACCTGGATTGCCTTTAGAAGTGCCATCAAAGTTGAGTTGGGTGAGTCCAAAGGGTGGAGGGTACCACTTGCTGGGAAGTTGATGGGCAGAGATGGACTTGGTGAGTGGATCCTGAGTCTGGATGGGCTTGAGATTCCAATTCAACCAAATATTTTTTTCTTACAGTTTAGTGGGAAAGTCCTCCTTGCTCCAAGAATGTAGTGCCAGGGTTTCCTGTAGCTTATTACATAGAGTATTCCATATTATTTCTATGGGAGTGTTTTGATTCCTGAATATAGGTCGATTCCTCTCCTTCCAAACTGTCCACATGATGAGACCTAGTGCTATTCTCCATAGTGAATTGAGCAGGGGACTCTTGTATGGGTTTTTGTTCCAAAGTTGAATGGTGTTGGTGGTGTATTCTCTGTCTCTGCCATCTTTTTGACATTTGAAAATTGTTTTCTCCCAAAGTTTGTTAGCTAGTGTGCAAGAATTCATGAGGTGCAGTATGGTTTCCTCCTGTTGTGCACAATTGGGACATCTTGAGGGGCCATGGAAGTTTCTTTTCCTAAGGTTGTCCCAGTTGAGAATTCTTTTATAGCAGAGTAACCACAAGAAGGTTGAGATTTTGGGCCAAATTTTTGGGTGCCACACTTTGTCCCAGAGAGGGTCCTTATTGGCTAGAGAATTGATTATTAGATTGTTTGCCTCTTGAGTGGTAAAGGTGCCACGTGGTTTGTATCCCTAGTGAAGAATGTCCTTTTCTTCAAAGTATCTGATCTACCTATTGATTAATTCTATGTTTAGTTCCCTGTGCATTATTTCTGCACCATTCCTAATAATGTCTTCTGCTTTGCGTCATTATCTGTACCCCTGATCTAGGGTGGGAAGCCAGTACTGGTTGACCGTTTCCTAGCTGTGTGCTTCCTCCTCCTCTATTGGTGGAGGAGAGATTAAGTTGTGGAGATTCGGTTGTTGCTGCAATGAGTCTTTCCAGAAGCGTGCATGATTGTCATTCCTGATTTCCCAAAAGCTATGCTGGTGAATCATATTTCTATGCAATCTAGCTGAGTCCGAGATTAGGGAGCCTTTATCCGTGCTTGTTAGCCTGATTAGATCATCACTCGATCTATGATCAGTGTACTTTGCACTCCATAGGATCGCCCAAGGTGTATTTGGGGATGATAGCCACTTCCACCAGATTCTAGCACCCATGACTGCGTTACTATGTTGAGGGTCCCGAAGACCAATTCCCCCAAGGTTTTTTGGAAGGCAAGTTGTTTCCCACTTGACCAAAGCCCATTTGCGATTATGTCCCGCTGAACCCCATAAAAAGTTCCGTTGAAGATTCTTTATTTTTTTGAGGACCCATTTGGGCGCTGCTAAGATAGAAAGCAAATACAGGGGCATAGATTGCAGAATGGATTTAATAAGGATTAGCCTATTAACCACGTTTAGGGCTCTAAATGTCCAGGATGTGAGTCAGGGTTCAGGCTTGTTGAGGAGGAGTTTCCAAGAAGAGTGTTTGAGGGTTGAATCTGTGGGGGGGCACTAAGGTACTTGGAGGGGAGAGCTGCAGGAGAGAATCCCAGAATGCGGATTATGGAGGATTTGATAGCGGTGTGAGTGTGGAAAAAGAAATTATGGGATTTGACAGTGTTGATACTGGCCCTAGAAGCAATGGAGAAATCATCAAGGAGGGCTTTGAATTTTCTGGCTTCCTGGACCGAGGAGTGTCCAAATAGCATATTATCGTCCACAAATTGCTAGTGGGTGATAGCAGGGGAGTTGTGCAAGGATATGCCTCTTAGCTGATTCTCTTGTAGCGCATGCTTAATAGATCTGCCCAATCCTTCAGCCATAAGAACAAAGAGAAAAGGGGAGAGGGGATCCCCTTGGCATATGCCTCTGGAGGGTTGAAAGGAGGTGGAGGGTATACCATTAACTAGGATAGAAAAGAAAGCTGAGGAGATTAAGCTCATGATCCATCAAACCCATGTAGGTGAGAAACCAAAGGCTATTAACATCGAATGAATGTAAGTCCAACTCAACTTATCAAAGGCTTTGGAGAGATTGATTTTTAGGAGCATATCTGCTATTTTTGTTAGAAAATTATATATTAGGAGCAATGGAACACATAGAATATTGTAGAAATATAAACACAGAAAATGCATAAAACAAGAGAGACACAAATATACGTGGTTCACCCAGTTTGGGCTACGTCCACCTCGAACAGCTAGTCCTTCCTTTCTATTATCCAACAAAATGAAGAGACAGAACCTACAACAAATCCGCTGTAATATCCTCTATTTTCTCTCACAGTCTCACCTCTCTGTTTCTCGCTCACACACAGAATACAAGTATATATCACCACCTCAAATACAATGCCCTCATACAAAGAGAGGGGTTTCCTTCTAGGGAAAAAAACCCTAAACTAAACATAAGTTCTACCGTGAGATCATCTGCCTAATGAACGACCCAGATTGACTAGAAATTACTATACTTTTACAAGGAAAATTTACATCTGTTTTTAGCTTCGGGGGGTGCTTCCCCCGAGCCCCTGGACCCCCGTAGAGGGGACAAGTCCCCCCGCACCCCCTTGCGTGGAGGGGTGTACAAACTTCCTGGGGTATAAATCCAGCTGAAACAAAGACCTCTGAACAATCATGCTCCACACACAAAAATTTTATGGTGCTTTAAAGAGTGTATTATCTCGTGGGTGAGGATTATCCCATCTATGATTTGCCTTCCTTCCACATAGCCCGATTGTTCTGGCGAGATGAGCAGGGGGAGCGACGGCTCCAGGCGAGAGGCTATGGCTTTGGAGATGATTTTATAGATGACATTGCATAGGGCTATTAGCCTAAATTTGTCCGGCGTGTTGGAGTGCTCCTCCTTGGGAATGAGAGTGATAAAAGTTGCATTCAAGGAGGGGAGCATCCAATGAAGCATTCTAGATTCTTTGACCACTTGCCAGACTTCCTCTTAGATAGTATCCCAGAATTTATGGAAGAAGGTGGAGGTGAAGCCGTCTGGACCAGGGGCTTTTCCTTCCTGCAATTGTTTCATAGCAGATTCCACCTCTTGGAGAGAAACCGGGTGGAGGAGCAAATGATTATGTTCATCTGTGATCAGTTTAGGGATGTGCGAGAGAATCTTGTCAATTGTTGGCTTCCTGTTGATGGAGGGTTCTTGTTGAACTGATTTCAAGTGCCTGATTAGTTCTTTTTCAATATCCTCATGATTTTCTAGTCTTTCTCCCTGTTGATTGAGAATGTGGGTGATGTTGTTATGCATTGTTCTTTGGATTATTGAGCGATGGAAGAATTTCATGTTCTTTTCCCATTCTTTTAACCATTTTATTCAAGATTTATGTTTCCACAGTATTTCCTCTTGTCTCTCTCTTTTGTTGATCTGAGTCTAGATGAGCTTTTCCTGTTCATTGCTGGCTTCAGTCCTGCATTCATTTATGATAGTTTGCTGGAGTTTCTCCATTTCCTAAGATAAAGCTTGATGAGCTTGGAAGATGTTTCCAAAGGTTGCAATGTTCCATTGTTTGATTTGCATTTTTAGGAACTGTAACTTTTGCTGAAATTGGAACATTTTGGATCCGGTAGGGGGAGTAAAGATTTTCTAGGTTTGCTGTACTAGATCTTTGAACTAAGGATGGGTCAGCCAAAATGATTCAAAGTGGAAAGGTCGCTTGGTGGAGTTCCCTGGTCTTTGCCATTGAAGTGAGATAGGCCAATGGTTCAACCCTGCATAAGGTAGAATGGAGGTAGAGAGGTCTCCTCCAAGGTAAATAGCATTATTAGTTATCAGAATTATATCAATCCTTGAGGCGATCTAATGTGGACTAGACCTTTTGTTATTCTAGGTAAATATCTCGTTGTTGCTGGGGAAGTCGATTAGCCAGTTGCTCTGTATGAACTGTTTGAAATGCTCACTTTCAGTTTCCAGCCTGATTTCGCCTCCTATTTTTTCTTCTAATTTGGTGATCATGTTGAAATCTCCTCCCATGATCCAAAGTGGATGGGATTTGTTGACGTTGAGCAAGGATAGCGTGTCCATGATAGAGATTTTGTTTTCTATAGTTTGCGAGAAGTACACATTGGTAAGATGACCATGCACATTGGTCCCTATGATAAGTAATTTAGCTTGAATGAAGTGGTGATTAGCATGAAAATATGTGAGTTCAATAACTTGTGCATTCCAAGCAATTTCTAAACCACCTGAGGCTCCTATAGCATCCACCGCCATTGTGTGGTAGCCATGCCAAGATTTTGAGAGAGTGGTATTGAGAAGAGTAATGTTACATTTGGTTTCTTACATGAAGAAGATATAGGGTTTCTCCTTCTGAATCAGATTTTTTATCATTCTGTATTTCCTTGGGCCATTCAGTCTTCTTAGATTCCATGAGATGAGCTTCATGGTTCAGGGTTGGGGAGAGGCCTGTAGTACTTGGTGAGTTTGAAATATCTGCTAGATTCAACCAACATTTCCCCAATGAGGATGGTTCACTGTAGATCTGTCTTTCTCCCTCTTTTCTTAGTATCCTTAAATAAGTTCTTCCCATCCCAGTGACTTCCTGGTTGGATTCCGAGAGATCTTTGTTGGTGTACTCTGGATAGAATGACTTCTAGACTTTCTAGCTATCTTGCTGGAATCTTATCATATTGTTTTTTCTTGCATGCGTGCTGAAGGCTAAAAATGTCCAAGTGTCCTAGGTCAATGCTTTCCGGTTCTTCATCCATTTGCTTGAGGTCACTACTGTTGGAAGAGATATTCATAGCAAGTTTGGGGATAAGCAAATGGTTGTCAATGTCCATGCTATTAGGTTTCTAGATCGATTCTTTGCTGGGGGCTGAGGGGAGGGAAGATTGGGGTTGCTCAAGGAGACATGTCTTGCAGGGGGTTATCAGAGGGTAGAGAAGGGATATCAGGGGCTAAGGAGGGTAGTGGGGGTTCAGGGGCAGTAGGATTAGAGAGGGCTAGGATATCGAAACTGTTACTAGTTGAGGGGTTTGAGTTGCTCGGGGTGTATTTAGGTTGAAAGGCAGGTTTTTTGTGAGTTATTTTTTGAGAGTTTACTTTAGTAAAACCCTCTTGATCTGTTTTCCTAGAGGTGGTATTGGAGGAGGGCTTGACATTGAGCGGGCAGTCATGGAATACATGTCCATGTGCATGGCATTTGCGGCATCTAAAAGGAACATGCTCATAATATAGAGTCTGAATCCATTCGAAACCATCATGATATAAACTTACCGAGTCTGGGAGAGCTTTGTTCAGGTGAATGTAGACACAGATGCGAGCATAGGAAGTGTATCTTCTGTGTTTCATTTCTTTTGCAACTTTTATGAATTCTCCCAAGCCATTTCCAATGTCTTTTAAAGATTCCTCATCCCAATATTCCAGCGGTAGTGAATATAGCCAGATCCAGACAGGTGCTGAGTGGAGATCTTCTTTATCTAGGTTGAATCTCTCAATCCAATCCCTTAAATAGAGTCCTACTTCGTTGAAAAAGTAAGGACCGTTATCTAAGACCCTATTCCGATCTTCTATGCAGTTGAGGATGGTTGTGAAGAAACCTTTCGGTCCAAGCTTCAGATTAATGTGTCCTTTTGGTTTCCATTTGGCTGCTATCCAATCCTGTAGGGCTTTCTTTGTGGGCCAGAACCTAATAAATTTCCCAATAAGTGCATGATCTTTCATGTATTGGATCTGGGTGTTGATTCTCTGACTGGGCAGTTCAATCTTAGGCTATTCTATAGCCACAAGTTTGCAGGTTGCAGAGGTTGCTTTGGGTTTATCATCATCTTCCACGACATTTTGCTACCTGTTCGGGGGTATCTTTGCTATACCTTAAGGTTCATTAAGCCAAACTGTATTATGCTGATCAGTTTACGTTTTTGCAGAGGAGTTGTCAGAACAAGTCCTTGGTGCTCGATTCATCATAGGGGGAGGCTCCTTGTCCTCCCCCATCGGGGAAGCCATTGGACCTGAAATATGAGTTGTTGTGCTTTACTAATGAGAGATGCAGTGTTGATGGCGGAGGGGCATTGAGTACTGCGCAGTGCTCCGTCTCTGAGAATGGTGAAACCCTAGGTCGCCAGCATTCTCCGCCTCCTTATTAACTTTTATTATTTTTCCAGTAAAAGAATAATTATTTTTCCTTTATTAAACCCACTTATTATTTTTCCTTTATTAACTTTTATTAATTTTCAACCAGGGTTGTTACATCATCCAAAATAAGTTTTTCTTCTAAAATAATATTTATTTTTCCTTTATTAACTTTTATTATTTTTCCTCTATTAACATTTATTATTTTTCTAGTAAAAGAATAGTTATTTTTCCATTATTAGCTTTTATTATTTTTCCTCCATTAAAATTTATTATTTTTCTAGTAAAAGAATAGTATTTTTCCTCTATTAACTTTTATTATTTTTCTAGTAAAAGAATAGTTATTTTTCCTTTTTTAACTTTTATTAATTTAGTAAAAGTACCATCTTATTTTTCCTTTATTAACTTTTATTATTTTTCTGGTAAAAGAATAGTTATTTTTCCTTTATTAACTTTTATTAATTCTTTAGTAATAGAATAGATTTGTCCATCAAGAGTGGTTATTACTTTTAGTTATTTTTCCTTTATTAACTTTTATTAATTCTTTAGTAATAGAATAGATTTGTCCATCAAGAGTGGTTATTATTTTTCCTTTATTAAACCCAGTTAACCTTAACCATCATCATCATCATCATCATCAATTTTCAACCAAGTTGCTACATCATCCAAAATAAGTTTGATTGTTATTTTTCCTCTATTAACTTTTATTATTTTTCCTTTATCAGCATTATTATTTTTCCTTGATTAACTTTTATTTTTCCTTTATTAGCTTTTATTATTTTTCTAGTAAAAGAATAGTTATTTTTCCTTTATTAAGTTTTATTACTTTTCTAGTGAAAGAATGGATTTGTCCCATCAAGAGTGGTTATTATTTTTCCTTTATTAGCTTTTATTATTATTTTTTTAATTTTCTAGTAAAAGAATAGATTTGTCCCATCAACAGTATTATTTTTCCTTTATTGCTTTTATTAACTTTTATTATTTTTCTAGTAAAAGAATAGTTATTTTTGCTTTATAACTTGTACTTTTATTTTTCCTTTATTATTTTTCCTTTTTTTTTACTTTTATTTTCCTTCATTAACTTTTACTTTTTGATATTATTTTTCCTTTATAACTTGTACTTTTATTTTTCCTTTATTAACTTTTACTTTTTATTATTTTCCTTTTATTAACTTTTATTTTTTATTAATTTTCACATTGTTACCATCCAAAATAATTTGATTGCTATTTTTCCTTTCCTAACATTAGCCAAAATAAGTTATAAGTTTGATTGTTATTTAATTTGATTACTTTCATTAATTTTCTAGTAAAAGAATACCATCCAAAATAATTTGATTGTTGTTTTTCCTTGATTAACATCATCCAAAATAAGCTTGATTGTAATTTGATTGCTATTAACTTTCATTAATTTTTCTAGTAAAAGAATACCATCCAAAATAATTTGATTGCTATTTTTCCTTTACTAACATCATCCAAAATAAGTTTGATTGTTATTATTTTCCTTTATTAACTTTTACTTTTTATTATTTTTCATTTATTAACATCATCCAAATATAAGTTTGATTATTATTTTGTTATTTAATTCGATTACTTTCATTAATTTTCTAGTAAAATAATACCATCCAAAATAATTTGATTGCTATTTTTCCTTTATTAACATCATCCAAAATAAGTTTGATTGTTATTTAATTTGATTACTCTCATTAATTTCCTTTATTAACATCATCCAAAATAAGTTTGATTGTTATTTTGTTATTTAATTCGATTACTTTCATTAATTTTCTATTAAAAGAATACCATCCAAAATAATTTGATTGCTATTTTTCCTTTATTAACATCATCCAAAATGAGTTTGATTGTAATTTGATTGCTATTAACTTTCATTAATTTTCTAGTAAAAGATTACCATCCAAAATAATTTGATTGCTATTTCTAGTAAATTAAGAATATATTTGTCTAATCAATAGTGGTTATTACTTTTCTAACTCCTTATTATTTTTCACCAAGATTATTACCATCCATCCAAAATATTTTGATTGCTATTTCTAGTAAAAGAATATATTTGTCCCATATTATTTTTCCTTCATTAACTTTTACTTTTCATTTTTTTTCCTTCATTAACATTTACTTTTTTTTTTAATTTTCACCAAGATTGTTACCATCCATCCAAAATAATTTGATTGCTATTTTTCCTTTATTAACATCATCCAAAATAAGTTTGCTTGTTAACTTTTACTTTTTATTAATTTTCATCAAGATTTCTACCATCCAAAATAATTTGATTGCTATATGTCCTTTATCAACTTTTACTTTTTATTATTTTTCCTTCATTAATTTTTACTTCTACCATCCAAAATAATTTGATTGCTATTTTTCCTTTATTAACTTTTACTTTTTATTATTTTTCCTTCGTTAACTTTTACTTTTTGTTAATTACTTTTTGTTAATTTTCACCAGGATCGTTACCATCCAAAACAATTTGATTGCTATTTTTCCTTTATTAACATCAACCAAAATAAGTTTAATTGTTATTTTTCCTTTATTAACATTACCATCCAAAATAATTTGATTGCTATTTTTCCTTTATTAACATCAACCAAAATAAGTCTAATTGTTATTTTTCCTTTATTAACATTACCATCCAAAATAATTTGATTGCTATTTTTCCTTTATTAACATCATCCAGAATAAGTTTAATTGTTATTTTTCCTTTATTAACTTTTATAGTTGATTGCTATTTTTCCTTTATTAACATCATCCAAAATAAATTTGATTGTTATTTTTCCTTTATTAACTGTTATTAATTTATTTTTTCTTTATTAACTTTTATTAATTTTCTAGTAAAAGAATAGAGCCTTTGTTAACTTTTTACTTTTTTTATCAATTTCTTTTATTTTTAGAATGTTATTTTTCCTTTATTAATTGTTATTAATTTATTTTTCCTTTATTAACTTTTATAGTTGATTGCTATTTTTCCTTTATTAACATCATCCAAATAAGTTTGATTGTTATTTTTCCTTTATTAACTGTTATTAATTTATTCTTCCTTTATTAGCTTTTATTAATTTTCTAGTAAAAGAATAGAACCTTTATTAACTTTTTCTTTTTATAGATTTTCCCCACGATTGTTACCATCCAAAATAATTTGATTGCTATTTTCCTTTATTAACATCATCGAAAATAAGTTTATTAACATCATCTAAAATAAGTTTGATTGTTATTTAATTTGATTGCTATTAGCTTTCATTAATTTTCTAGTAAAAGAATACCATCCAAAATAATTTTGTTGCTATCAAAATAAGTTTGGTTGTTATTTAATTTAAATTTCTAGTAAAATAATAGAGCCTTTATTAACTTTTTCATAGAGCCTTTGTTAACTTTTACTTTTTTATCAATTTCTTTTACTTTTTAGAATGTTAATTTTCCTTTATTAACTGTTATTAATTTATTTTTCCTTTATTAAATTTTATAGTTGATTGCTATTTTTCCTTTATTAACATCATCCAAATAAGTTTGATTGTTATTTTTCCTTTATTAATTATTATTAATTTGTTCTTCCTTTATTAACTTTTATTAATTTTCTAGTCAAAAAATAGAGCCTTTATTAACTTTTTCTTTTTATTAATTTTCACCACGATTGTTACCATCCAAAATAATTTGATTGCTATTTTCCTTTATTAAAATCATCCAAAATAAGTTTATTAACATCATCTAAAATAAGTTTGATTGTTATTTAATTTGATTGTTATTAGATTTCATTAATTTTCTAGTAAAAGAATACCATCCAAAATAATTTGGTTGCTATCAAAATAAGTTTGGTTGTTATTTAATTTAATTTTCTAGTAAAATAATAGAGTCTTTATTAACTTTTTCTTTTTATTGATTTTCATTACGATTGTTACCATCCAAAATAATTTGATTGCTACTTTTTCCTTCATTAACATCATCCAAAATAAGTTTGATTGTTATTTAATTTGATTGCTATTAGCTTTCATTAATTTTCTACTAAAAGAATACCATCCAAAATAATTGGGTTGCTATCAAAATAAGTTTGGTTGTTATTTAATTTGATTGCTATTAACTTTCATTAATTTTCTAGTAAAATAATACCATCCAAAATAATTTGATTGCTATCAAAATAAGTTTGATTTCTATTAAATTTCATTGAAAAGAACCATCCAAAATAATTTGGTTGCTATCAAAATATGTTTGGTTGTTATTTAATTAGATTGCTATTAACTTTCATTAATTTTATAGTAAAAGAATACCATCCAAAATAATTTGATTGCTATCAAAATAAGTTTGATTGTTATTTAATTTGATTGCTATTAACTTTCATTAATTTTCTGGTAAAAGAATCAATCAAAATAAGTTTGATTGTTATTTAATTTGATTGCTATTAACTTTCATTAATTTTCTAGTAAAAGAATAGATTTGTCCCATAGTGGTTATTATTTTTTATTATTGTTATTGAATTTGATTGCTATTAACTTTCATTAATTTTTCTAGTAAAAGAATAGATTTGTCCTTTTTTTATTGTTATTTTAATTTTTTCTGAGTAAATTCTATTCTATTGATATTAAAAAATAAAAATATATATACAGAGAGGATTTAACCTCTGAGAGAGCTTTGAACATCTCTCTGTCAAGAGAACATTACTAAACTGACTGTTCCTTCTGCTCTTACAGCTTTTAAACATATCTTGTGGGCCTAGAGCAGAACTAAAAAGAAGCTAAAAACCAGATTACAAAGTAACAACATGATAATAGCTGGGCTTTTAGCCAAAAATCTCAAAAATTCTTGCCTCCGGTTGGTCGCTAGCTGGGTATCGCCTTGCCCATCGACGTAGTACTGAATCAAAATAACTAGAGAACCAAAATGTAGAGTGACTGCCTTGAAGCTTCAAACACGGTGCTGACCTTTACTTGGGTTCATCATGGCCCTGATCCTTCTCCTCGTCCGAGTCACGCTCCCAAGTGACCATCACGCCATCTTCGAAATCTGTTGGCTTTACTCCTGGGGGGAGCCTGAGATGCAGAATATTGGGGTAGGTGTTATCTGGCCACTGCTTCATCTTACTTGACTAAGCCGAGACCTGCGAAGTTTCGACTATACCTTGAGACTCCTCTTCCATCCCCGCTGCAGGAGGATTAATGCTGTGTTCCTCCAACTGACTCTGTACCGAATTGACCATGGGAGAGAGAGACTAGTCCTTTGAATCTGACTCTGCGCTGATGAGATCCTCCTCCTGCGACGAACTGACCAGAGGAGTGGGAGAGTGTTCCTTCGATGATGGCTCCGGGCTAACTTGTTCCTCCTCCTCTTCTGAGAAAATGACAGTAACCATAGCTGTGTCAAGCGATTTGTTCAACCGGCTTTTGAAACAGAATTTGGCTGTCTGCACTGAGTCGTTTATCGAAGAGCCAGACTCTTCAGAGGCTTGGGAGGGTGGATAGGCCATGGTGAGCGGAGAAATGCGTTGAGGAGTAGGACTGCCTCGTCCTCCCGACCCTCCCCTAAGACCCGAATTGCGACCTCTCCTGGGAGTTGCTCTGAGGTGAGGAGCCATGTGCACTAGTTTCTGCCTGATATACCCACTCGAAGACAGAGAATGAAGGAGCAAAGGCAGAGAATTGGCAATATGCCAGACCGAGGACCAGCCAGAGGAAAGAGAGACCCCAATTTCAAGCCCACCAGCAACCAAATTCGCCACCCAATTGTGCTTGATTACCTCGAAAGGAACCCCATCCCTCACCCAGGCCACTGTAGCAGGATTACCAACCCAGGAGGGACTGCTATCGGATTTAAGACGCCAAACTTCAATTATTGGCTATTAACTTTCATTAATTTTCCTTTCATTAATTTTCTAGTAAAAGAATAGATTTGTCCCATCAATAGTGGTTATTATTTTTCCTTTATTAACTTTTACTTTACCATCCAAAATAATTTGATTTCTATTTTTCCTTTATTAACATCATCCAAAATAAGTTTGATTGTTATTTAATGGTTATTATTTTTCCTTTATTAACTTTTACTTTACCATCCAAAATAATTTGATTGCTATTTTTCCTTTATTAACATAATCCAAAATAAGTTTGATTGTTATTTAATTTGATTGCTATTAATTTTATAGTAAAAGAATACTATCCAAAATAATTTGATTGCTATTTTTTCTTTATTAACATCATCCAAAATAATTTTTATTGTTATTTAATTTGATTGCTATTAACTTTCTTTAATTTTCTAGTAAAATAATAGATTTGTCCAAAATAATTTGATTGCTATTTTTTCTTTATTAACATCATCCAAAATAATTTTGATTGTTATTTAATTTGATTGCTATTAACTTTCTTTAATTTTCTAGTAAAATAATAGATTTGTCCAAAATAATTTGATTGCTATTTTTTCTTTATTAACATCATCCAAAATAATTTTGATTGTTATTTAATTTGATTGCTATTAACTTTCTTTAATTTTCTAGTAAAATAATAGATTTGTCCCATCAACAGTGGTTATTATTTTTCCTTTATTAACTTTTACTTTACCATCCAAAATAATTTGATTGCTATTTTTCCTTTATTAACATAATCCAAAATAAGTTTGATTGTTATTTAATTTGATTGCTATTAACTTTCATTAATTTTATAGTAAAAGAATACCATCCAAAATAATTTGATTGTTATTTTTCCTTTATTAACATCATCCAAAATAATTTTGATTGTTATTTATTTTGATTGCTATTCATTTTCATTAATTTTCTAGTAAAAGAATATATTTGTCCCATCAACAATGGTTATTATTATTTTTCGTTTATTAACTTTTACTTTTTATTAATTT
>APFE030206030.1:0-26008 GCA_000404065.3 Pinus taeda | reverse complement strand
ATATACATGTATATATATATATATTCGCGTTTCCCCGTTTCCAAAATTTGGGGAGGTCGCGTTTCGTATCGCTTCCCGTTTCGGAAACTCGTTTCCGTTTCCCCGTTTCGTGCAACTTAGTGTTAAACACACATGGTTTTCAAGAAGAAAGTATAGCATACCAAGACTTAGTCGTTGTACGTTGCAGTGGTTTTCAACGTTGCATATATATAAGTTGTAACCAAATATATTCTATGCCACAGTTCATAGTTTTCGAGTTCAATGATCAACCGTTCGATCCTCAACAACAAAGATCCTTTGCCTTCCCTGACGTAGATGTCAATATGTGAGGAAAATATTAGGTCGCAGCTTTTCTCACCGAATGTATGAAATGATGAGCAATTTCCTCTTCTCTAATAAAACACCAATGCACGTCCTGTTTTCTTTCTCACACAGCTAGTCACATATTTCATCAAACCATCAATCAACACATCTTGACCATGTTTCCAACGTAATTGAATACAAAGAATAGAAGTTTTATAGACTTTGATAGCCATCTCCTCTTAGGAGCCCAGAGGAGGCCGAAGAAGCCCACATTCGCCTTCTCACAGATTCAAACACAGGTGTATATATATATGTTGATTACATATGTATTCTCGTTCATTCATCCATCATTGAGTGCTCTATGATATGCACACATATCATTAATCAGTTTGAGTCGTGACGCATTTTCCATTTTGCAATCGTGTATTTTAACAAATATTGTCGGGGGAAGATGTAACACATTTAGAGGAACAGATTCAGTCAAAACTCCTTGAAGGAAGAGGTCTATTTAGCTACGACAAAGAGCGTGGTCGTTGAGGCTAAGCAGTAGGATTGGAACCACTTTCGAGGAGAGGAAGTCACCTGATACAAGTGAATACCCTGCTCTTTAACAGCAATTCACCCTTGCTTGCAGCTGAGGAAGGAGTTGCTAGATAAGATTTTATTGCACAGCGTAAATGTATGCAATAGAATATATATGGCACCCAATAGAATATATAAAAAATGGAACTTCCTTGGAGTTCAAAACTGCATCTTGAAATCCTCCTCTTTCAGAAGAGGATTAGATTACCAAAACAATTTTTGTATGTACCGTGAATCTCGTCAATTTGAATCATATCAACTAACTATAAACATACTTGAAGCTCGCTCCGCATCGCCTCTATCTACTGCACATTCCCTTCATTCATTCCCCAGCATCAGTGTATGCAGTCACAGTAAGAGTTGAGCTCTTAGGGCACCAAAGACCGAAATCAAGGTTTCCTTTCAAGTATTTAAGAATTATTTTTACAACCAACAAATGGGATTGTTTAGGAGTTGATTGAAATCTTCCCACCATTCCTACTACTTGCATAATGTCGAGTCTTGTAGCAGTTAAGTATAGAAGCGCTCCAATTATTGACCTGTAATGAGTTGCATCTACCGGAGGAGAATCATCATCTTTGCTTAATTTGCAATCTGTGGTCATAGGTGTGCTCATGGGTGTACAGTCTTCCATTCCATATCTTTTAAGCATGTCCTTAAGATATTTGGCTTGAGATATGAACATGCCTGCCGTGGTTTGAGATACTTGTGGTCCAAGGAAGTAAGATAACTCTCCTATCATCGACATCTCGAACTCTTTTGACATATTTTGAGCAAACTCATGGATCATCTCATCATTATTACTAGCAAAATCAGATCATCAACATAGACAAGTGTGACTAGTAACTTATCCTCATCCGTCTTTATGTAGAGATTACTTCCTGCCACCCCTTTCTTGAATCCTTGTTGTTGTAGATAGTGATCCAATCTTGCGTACCAAGCTCTAAGAGCTTGTTTCAACCCATATAATGTCTTTTTCAACTTACAAACAAATTCTTTTCCTTCTGCTACATTAAACTCTTTTGGTTGCTCCATGTAGACTTCTTCCTTGGGTTCCCCATTCAGAAATGTTGATTTTACGTCCATTTGATAGATTTTAAATCCTTTTGAGAAAGAAAATGCCAAGAACATCCTTATAGCTTCCACACGAGCTACTAGTGCAAAAGTTTCTTCAAATTCAATTCCTTCAATTTGTGAATAACCTTTACAAACAATCCTTGCCTTATTTTTGATGATTTGTCCATCTTCATTCATTTTGTTTTTGAACACCCACTTGGTTCCAATTATATTTTTATCCTTTGGTCGAGGTACTAGCTCCCATGTCTCATTCTTCTCGATTTGCGACATTTCTTCTTCCATGGCTTTTACCCAGTGAGGATCCTTACTTGAGTAAATGTTTCTGGTTCTATCATGGATAGAAGAGCAACATCATTTTTCTTTGGTGTACTTGTCATCCTTCTTCGGGTTTGCATCCCTTCATCTATATTGCCAATAATCTTCTCTTCTGGGTGATGTTTTTGGAGAAACTTCATCTTTGAAGGGGTTTGAGATGGTTCTTTTTCTTTGGTTTTTTCTTGATCTTTTTCCTTTTTTTCAGGTTCTTTTTCAATGAGAGGATCAACTTCATGATCTTCAATTTCCTTTTCTAGAAGGTCTTCATCAATCTTCACATCAATGCTTTCCACAATTTTCCGTAGTCGATTATTGTAGCACTTGTAGGCTTTGCTCCTTGTAGAATATCCAAGGAATATCCCTTCGTCAACCCGAGAATCAAATTTTCCTGGTGAGCCATCATTGATTTTTATGAAGCATTTGCTTCCAAAAATCTTGAAATATTTTACTGAAGCAGGTCTTCCTTTCCATAATTCATAAGGAGCCTTCTCATTATTTGGTCTTAGTTGAGTTCGATTCAAGGTATAAACGGTTGTTCTGACTGCTTCTCTCTAGAATTTTGGCTACAAGTCAGGTGCTATTAACATTGTTCTTGCCATTTCTTGAATTGTTCGGTTTCTTCTTTCAACTACCCCATTTTGCTTGAGTGTTCTGGTAGCAGAGAGTTCTCTTTCGATTCCATGTAATTTACAGAATTCATCAAATTCTTGTGATGTGAATTCTCCCCCTCTATCCGTTCTAAGACATTTAATCTTAGAATCCTTTTCATTTTCTACAAAAGCTTCAAGATTCTTAAAACACTCAAATGCTTCAGATTTATATTTTATGAAATATACCCACATCATTCTAGTATAGTCATCAAGAAATAAAGCAAAGTACCTTTCTCCTTGGAGTGCCGAAGTTCTAGTTGGTCCACATAAAACCTCCAAAGGCTTTGATGTAGAGAACTCCTTGGTCTTGTGGCTGGTTCTAGTTTGTTTTCCATGTTGACATGGACCACATACTCCTTGATTTGGCTTGAATAACTTTGGGATGTCTTGTACTGCATTAATCTTGTTTATATTGATCAAGTTATCAAAACTTGTATGTCCAAGTTGCTTGTGCCACAGCCAACTTTCAATATTTATCTTCTTGAATTTTGTTTAGCATGTAGACGTTATCTGATGTTCTAACTCCTTTTGCCACAAGTTCCCCTGAAGAAGAGTTTCTTATTTCACAATCTTTAGTGCTAAAGACAACATTATGTCCTTGGCCACAAATTTGGCTAACACTCAGGAGATTGTGTTTGAGCCCATTTACTAGCAAAGCATTTTGAGCCTTTCCTTTTCCATTAATAAGGGTAACCGTTCCTTTTCCAGCGATTTTGGCAGATCCACTTCCAAAGGATACATTTCCTTCCTTTTTGTTCAATGAGACAAACTTCCCTTTGTCCCTTGTCATATGTCTAGAGCACCCACTATCCACAAACCAATGATTTTCATCACTGTGAGCACATAGAGCTAGGCCACATTTATCCATGTTGGGATTCTCATTTTTTGCTCTTCTTCTTTTGAGAGGGCAATTTTGTTCATTATGTCCATTATCATTACATAATGAGCAAATTGGATCAAATTTGGCCAAGGGACCAAAAGAGTTGTAGGTCTTGATTGTCCTTGCCCTATGAGGCCATATGGTTTGTTTGTTTGATCCTTCAATTTTGATGTTTCATTCTTACAGGCCATGCAATGTTTAGCTTGATGACCAAAATTTTTACAATAAAAACAATCCCCAAAAAAGATAGTTTTGTACCTGTTGTAATAGCCATGATTTGAGTCAACATTCTTCCTTGAAGTTACTCTCTCTTCATTCTTTGGATTCGAGATGGGCCTTTGATGAAATAATCTTTCTCCTTTTTGGTTGCTGGAAAGTATGTCGGCATAGCTTTTCACATTATTTCTAGTACTTGATGATTCTCCTTTAAAACCTATCTCAGATTTGTCATGTTGAGGTTTTTGATTATTTAGGATAGAATCAAGTTTTTGAGAACTTTCCCAACCCTTTTTGACTTGCTTCAATTCCTTCCTCAGAGATACTATTTCGGCTTCACGTTCTTCATAAGTTTCTTCTTTTTCTTTTTAGCTTATTTTTCAAGAGGTGTTTCCTTCTTTTTGTTTCCTCGTTTTCTACCTTGAGAGAGATGATTTTATTTTGTAATTTCTCATTTTCTTCAATGGCACTTATTAACAATTCATCTACATTTCCTTCTAGAACTGAATCATCATCACTTGTGAATGCCATGAATAATACTTCTTGGCTTCCAGCATGGTCATCTTCTTCATCTGATTCTTCATTACCTCCTTTGTGGTGAGGGGACTGATTAGTCAATTTCTTTTTGATGACTACAAATTCACCTTCATCAGACTCATCTTGCTTAGATAAGAAATTCTTCTAATTGAACCCTTTCTTTTTGTATATCATCCTTTTAGAATTTTCCTCACCATCACTATCATGCTTATGAGGACATTTTGCGACATAATGACCTATTCTTCCACATTTGAAACAAATAAGAGGGTACTTACCTTTTAGCTTAGATCCTTTCTTTAGTTTTCGTACAAATTGCATCAATTTGGATTCAACATCAGAGTCATCACTACTAGTATTCCATTCTTTCCCCTTTCTTGATTTTGAGGCCTTGAATGTTGCATCTTTGGAACTTGGGATTCCTTTTCTCATCTCATAGGCAATGAGGATTTCATGAAGTTCATCCATCTTGAGAGTATCTAGGTCCTTCATTTCTTCTATAGCACTTACTTTGGAGTCAAATCTGTCTGGGAGAGATCTTAAGACCTTTTGAACAATAGTGCTTTCTTCAATGTTTTCTTCCAATCCTTTAAGAGAGTTGACCACTTCAGCTACTCGAAGAAAGTATGATACAATATCTTCTTCATCATCCATTTTCAGACTTTCAAATTGCCTTCTATGAGTTTGAAGCTTTGCCTTCTTAACTTTGGAGTCCGCTTCGTATAAGCTAACTAGCTTATCCCATACTCCTTTGGCTGAGTCACAATTCATGACTTTTGTAAACTCAGAATCAGTGATTCCACTAGTGATGGAATTTAAGGCTTTTGCATTTGCAATGTAAGCTTTCCTTTCGTCTTGATCTGTTGAAAGAGTGGAAGGAGTTGTGTATTCATTTAAAACCGAATGCCAAACTTCAGGTCCAAGGGACATTAAGTAGTAGGACATTCTTTTTTTTTCCAAAAACCAAAATTTGTGCCATCGAACAGAGGAGGTCTTCCTGACACTTCTTGATTTCTCATTGTGACTAAGAATCCTTCTTCTAGCTGTTAGGCTGATATGAAGAAGTTGGCTCTGATACCAATTGTTGGAAATACTGAGAGGGGGCAGGGCGTGAATCAATATTCCTTTTCAATTGTTATTTTTATCAGTTAAATCATTTATTTAGAACACAAAATGAACAACAGGAATGAATGCTTTTATTAATATAATATTTACAGTAAATCAAGTACAATGTATATAGGGCTTCAACCAGTTGCCAAGCACCAACTTGGACTTTTTGTGAGGCTCCAACCTCCAGGGCACCAACCCTGTCTTGTCAAGGCACCAACCTTGGATTTAGGAGCACCAACTCCAAGGACACCAATCCTTCTGCTCTATATTGTCTGGATATGTTTGGTAGTTATTCTCTGCTCCCAACCCTGTTGGACCTACAACTTACTTTTGTCCACCTGCTCACTTTGCTCTCTCTCCATCTTCGACTTCTTTTGTACGTTCATCGTCTGCCAGACCTTTGGTTTCTCGACCTTTCGACTTCTCCTTTCATTCGCTTGACCTTCCGGCTTCCTCTGTTCTTTCAAGTTCACGAACTGTTACCTCTTCTCTATGATAGATGCCCGAGATACGTTGCCCATATGGAGATCCCACGTGCCACATCATCACCTTAATCGCAATCAGCGGTTTACCATCGTTACATTTCATCAAGACTTGCAATATACGACGGATGCGGTATTCCAATAAGTTATTTCATAGTGGTGCAGTCGGATCCACCATAATATCGCAATCGCAGTTTTTATTGTGACATCCATTTATGAATTGCGATATGAAAGTTCTAACACAACGGATGCGATATTACAATAGGCCATGTTATAATGGAGCAATCGGGTCTGTAATAATATCGCAATCGGAGGTTTTAACGTGACAAGGCTTTAAACGCTTGGGTATGGCGGATGCATTATTTCTTTAAGATGTATTATAATGGCGCAGTGGGTCCACACTGTTATCTCAATCGACGGTTTGTGGTACTTCGACTGACACATAGATTAAAAATTGGCCTTAACCCCCACAGTTAACCGTGATCTAAGGGTTGACTAAAAGATCAACGGCTAGGATTTAGTGCAGGACTTCAACCACAATCAAGGAAGTCTGTACTTTCCTACCCCCGCTCTTTCGATATGTTAACTCCCTGATACTCTACAATACTCCTCTGTTATCGTTGTTCAATTGCTCTTGTTCAATTGTTGGTCAATAGAAGTCAATTGTCCTCCTGCGTCAATTGTTGTTCAATCGACCTCCTGCGTCATTTGTTGTTCAACTGTTGTTCAATCGACCTCCTGCGTCATTTGTTGTTCAATTGTTGTTCAGTCAACCCCCTGCATCATTTGTTGTTCAATCGTCGTTCAATCGACCTCCTGCGTCATTTGCTGTTCAATTGCTATTCAATCGACCTCCTGCGTCATTTGTTGTTCAATTGCAGTTCAATCGACCTCCTGCGTCATTTTATCATCATATATCAAACTTTCATCACTATGAGCATTATGATCAATGGGCATCAATGGGCAGTCATTGTATCAAAGAATTTGCCATCACAAACACTGTTATATTGACATCAATGACAACCTAGAATAACAACATCAAGAAGCAAACCGTTATTGTTCTAGTGGACTCAGGAAGTACGCACAACTTTGTAGATGTCAATGTTGTAAAAAGATTGAACATCTTTGCTTACCCAGTAGCAAACTTAAAAGTTATGGTAGCAGATAGGAAACGTATAGATGGAGGGGGCAAGTGCCATTAGGTTAAGCTACAATTAATCGACTATGCAATGGAGTCCAGTTTTTATACAGTTCCCATAGGAGGAGTAGATTTTGTTTTGCGTGTACAGTGGTTAAGAACACTACGCACATATTCAGCAAATCACATAAAACAGTTCATTAGATTCAAATGGGATGAAAGAAAATATTAGTTGTTCGGGTTTCAGGCACCACCAACCCAAGTCATCTTCGCTCAAGAGATGAAGAAGCTTATTCGCAAGGGGGCACCAACATTTTTTGCACAATGTCAGCACTTGGAATTATTATCAACAGAAGGGACTCATCAACCATCAGATATTTCATCCTTGATCCAGAAATACAAGAAGGTTTTCCAAGATCTACCAATGAAGTTACCCCCGGAAAGGCAAATTGAACACGTTATTGAAGTAAAACCAGACTCAACACTAGTTAATGTTAAGCCATATCATTATCTCCATCACCACAAGACAGAAATAGAACGCTTAATACAAGACTTGCTGAAGCATGGAATCATTACGAAGAGTAGAAGTCCAGACGTTGCACCCATAGTATTAGTCAAAAATAACGACGAATATTTATGATTATGTATAGAATACAGAGGCTTAAACAAAATCACTATTAAACATAAGTTTCCAATTCCATTCATTGATGAAATGCTAGATGAATTACACGGTGCAGAATATTTTTCCATGTTAGATCTACGATCAAGCTACTACCAAATACGAGTAAGGTTAGAAGACATCAAAAAGATAGCATTCAAGACTCATGAAGGGCATTACGAGTTCAAGGTCATGCCATTTGGATTAACAAATGCACCAGCCACCTTCCAAGCAACCATGAATGAGCTTTTTCACCCTTATCTTCGGAAGATTGTATTAGTTTTCTTCGATGATATTCTAGTCTACAGTAAGACGTCAAAATAACATCTCAAACATCTAGAAGAAGTGTTGTCTGTTTTGGAAGAGAACCAGTTTTACGCCAAGCTATCAAAATGTACGTTTGGGCAGAAGGAAGTTGAATACCTAGGACATATTATATCGAGGGAAGGGGTCCAAGTGGATCCCAACAAAATCAAGGTAATCAAAGAATGGCCCAAACCCAAGAACATATCCAAGCTGAGGAGATTTTTAGGTTTAACAACGTATTACAGAAGATTTATAAAAAACTACGCACATCAGACAACACCCCTGACGATTTTGTTAAAGAAAAATGCTTTTAAGTGGGATGACCATGCAGACAAGTGTTTTGATAAATTAAAGGAAGTGATGTCAACCACACCAATACTAGCAACTCCTGACTTCTCCAAACTGTTCGTAGTCGAATGTGATGCCTCTGGGTTCAGAATTGGAGCTGTATTAATGCAGGACAACCACCCTATAGCATTTGAGAGCAGGAAACTTCATAAACGAGAAGGCTTAAAATCAACATACCAAAAGGAGATGCTCGCCATCATACACGCTTTGACGAAATGGCACCAATATTTGCTTGGAAGTAACTTTTCAATCCGAACCGACCACAACAGTATTAAATTCTTACTTCAGCAAAAGACATTATCTACAGAACAACAGAAGTGGATGGAGAAGTTGTCAGCTTTCAATTTAGAAATATTACACAAGAAGGGAAAGGAGAATGTCGTAGCCGATGCACTCTCACGTAAATATGACGATCTCACAACATGTGCCGCCATGATAGTTGTTCCGGAATGGTTGGATGAAACACGAGCCGAAAAATGACATCTTATGGTACAAGGGTAGAATTTACCTAACACCCGAATCCAAATTTAACGTGAAAATACTAAAAGAGTCTCACAATTTGCGAGCAGCCGGACATGTCAGATTCTGCAAGACTTACTACAACATCCGACAGTCATTCTATTGGACGGGTATGAGCAAGAAAATCCAAAAATATGTTGCAAAATGCGATGTTTGTCAAAGAAGCAAGAGCGAAAATGTTCCAACTCCAAGATTGCTACATCCACTACACATTCCAAATCTGAAGTGGGAGGAGATTTCGATAGATTTTATTGAAGGACTACCTGCATCTAACGGAAAGGATAAAATATTTGTAGTAGTCGACAGGCTCACTAGATATGCCCCACTTTATGGCTATTAAAAAGACTGACACAAATAAACAAATCACTGATGTGTTTCGTAAAAATATTTACAAACTAAACGGGTTTCCTAAGGTCATAGTCATCGATAGGGATGTAAAGTTTAAAGGAAAATTTTGGAAGGAATTCTGCCATCAAGCAGGAATATCCCTCAATATGAGTTCAACCTATCATCCCCAAACAGATGGGCAAACCGAAATCATTAATAAATGCTTGGAAACATATCTTCGTTGTTTCATTACAGACAAACAAAACAGATGGACACAGTGGCTACACCTGGCAAAATGGTGGTATAATACTGCGTATCACACGTCAGCTAAGATGACACCCTTCCAAGCCTTATATGGTTACGAGCCATCCAAGTGGAAGGACTTTGCACTCCTTGATTCTAGGGTACCAGCAGTTAAAGACCACCTAGGGGAAAGTCAAAGGATCATCAACTTACTAAAAGAAAATCTAACCATGGCTCGTAATAGAATGAAACAACAAGCCGACCAACACCGTTCTAAAAGATAGTTCGAGGAGGGAGATTGGGTCTTTGTTAGACTCCAACCTTATAAGAAACTATCACTAAAACAGCAAGGGAAGAATAAATTGTCACCTAAATATTATGGACCGTATCAGATAATCAAAAATATAAGTAGTGTAGCTTATGCGTTAAAGTTACGAACAATTGCCGAATCTATAATATCTTTCACGTATCAAATCTCAAAAGAGTATTAGGGCAAAACCAAATAGCACAAATAGAAATACCAAAGACCAATGAAGAAGGAAGAATAGTCCTTGAACCTGAAGGTATCCTCGCTACCCAAGACAATAAAGGAATACCTCATCAAATGGAAGAGGTTACCAGAGGAAGATTCATCTTGGGAATCAGAACGTTTCTTGCATCAACACCCAGGTCTACCTAATGCTTTGAGGTCAAAGCATCTTAAGGGGAAGGCAATGTTATGAACTTAAAATTCATAACAATTAATTAAAATATCAAGATATTAAAATATTGTTTAAATAAATACATTATTAGTTGTAATCAATTAATTAACAGATAATTAGCTAAATGAAGAGACATCAGTCCCCAAAGGACATGTCTCTCTGATTAGGTCAAAGCATATTGATATCTGGTGTCACTTTGTCAGAGACTATGTCCAACGAGGAGTTGTACAGTTGAGCTACACTCCTACAGGAAAACAGGTGACGGACATCCTCACCAAGGCCCTTGGAAGGACAAAGTTTGACTACTTCAAGGAAAAGATGGAGATGGTGAAGAACCCGTTTCAGAAGTAGAAATGGGAGTGATAGCAGCACGGATGCAGAGGGAGTTGTAGTGCGGATGCAGTGTTGGGAGAAAGGACCAGCAACAGCACAGATGCAGAGGGACTTGTCGTACAGATGTAGCAGTGGCAGTGGCAAAGCCATGGGCAACAGTACAGGATGCAGCAGTGCAGAGGATGATGGGCAGTAGACCTAGCATCAGCACAGGGACCGATGCCAGATGATCAGGGTGATGCTCAGTGAGGAGTATTGCTAGAGCATAGTCCTCGCTAAGAGGGAGTGTTGATTTGAGGTAGCATTGGATGTGCTCTAGCCACGAAAATTGGAGAGACTAAGGCACATGAGATCTCCAATACCCAGAAAGGGTTTGGGCAGATTTTAAACAGTTTGAGAGATATTAAAATAATTAATATTTTTCATGAAGTCCCTAAGTCTAAACTTAGGGAAAATAAAATATTAATGTGAATTAATATAAATTGTGTTAGAATGGTCCAAAATTCATGGATCAAGCCAGATCTAATCTTAGCCGTTGATTAGGGACTTAATCTCGGCCATTGATTTGTCAACAAGAAAAGTATAAGAGGAGGCTTGAGGGTCACTTGGAGAACACACTGAGGGAGACCAGTCAGTTCAATTTCTAGGGCAGGGTTAGCTGAGAAATTGAACCAGTGGTCTGGTGAGCAGTCAAGAGGCAACAAGTCCGGAACAGAGAGACGGGATCAGCCACAAGAGATCAGTGCTGAGGCAGGAGAGGCAGACACAGGGCATTTCAGGCAGACACAGAGGCAGCAGGAGACTGCACAGTCGCTAACTGGGCCTGCGTGGGTGACGCAGAGAGGCCCAGCGCTGACGCAGAGGATCTGAGAGCCACGCAGAGGTCAGTCGGGCTGACGCTGAGATTGGGAGAGGTGCTAGAGAATTTTTTTCTCTCTGTGGGTAAGCCATTTTGGCACCCTGTTGTACTGATGAATTGTTGAATAATAAAAACCTCCCTTGTTGCACTGGTTTTCCCACATTGAGTTTTTCTGGGGACTGTTGTCCAAAATAACTGTGTCAATGTGTTGATTCTTGTGCATATGTTTGTTTTTGTATTACGGTGTGATATTTGCAGCAGTATTTATTTTAATGTTTATTGAAGTAATTTCATAAATAACTTATTGTGGAATAAGTAGGAAAAGTAAATCAGTTGCTACAGTGATAGAATTTTCACAACCTTTGTTCCTGCAACACTGATTTGGATTTCTTGGCTAGAAATCCGCCTAGGTAGCGACTCCCTCTACCTTGGTTCTGTACCATTAGGTATTGTTCTACTTCGACAGCAACAACACCCCACCAGCTTCACAATCCACGATCTGCCCACAGCTCCCTAGGCCCCAACAGCTGAAGAATCTGAGCCTCTTGGCTCTACGCAATCCCAGCAGTGGCTGAATTGCTCCTCTGGCCAACTGCGTCACTCCTACCTGGCTGAGCAGGATGACCTGGCTCTTCATGAGCCTCTTCTGCCTCTCACTACTTCTGCGCTGACCCTTTCTCTGGCTAGAAATGATGACACAGGCCCTTTGCGTCACTCCTCTACTACTTTCTGCTTAGGAACAACTTATCCCCTCCTATATTTGGGCTACTTATGGGGCATATGGCTTTCTCAATGCTAGAAGGAAATAGTTAGTTCAAGGAAAGAGGTTCATTACGGTAAGGAACAGTCATTCAATATGAATGGGGCATCCATTCTATAGTAGTTGCTCGACGGTACGGTATGTAACATTCTTGATCGCTCGCCTTCTTTCTTGCTTGCCTTCTTTCTTTCTTGCTTGCTTTCTTTCTTTATCTTGCCAACCTGTTGTCTCTTGGGACATTTGTTTCTGCTGCAAATTTTCTAATTTAGTTGGTGCCTTCAGCTCTCCTGTGATCTGCAACGCTCTGATACCATGTTGAAATTTCTAAGTCTAACCCGTTAGAAATTTTCCTGCACTATCTGGTTTATTTCACCTACTTGTTTAATTACTGAACATGTTATTTAACCATATAAATACTGAAATAAACACAAATGCAGTCTCAGCCATCTATAGATCATCAACTGAAATAAATAGACAAACACACAAGGGACACCGTTATTTTTGGGCAATTGTCCCCGGAAAAACCGAACTTGGAAAAATCGATGCAGTAGTTCTGAGGGTTTTATTATTAAGCAGCTTTTCTTGAGAACAACTGGGTGCCAAACTGGCTCACCCGCAGAGAAATTAATCTGGCAGTAATACCTCTCTTTGGAAGCAGATATTCGGCAAGTCTGCTCCACGAAAGTCTCTCCAACGCCTTTCTGAAGTTCTGCGTCAGCCCTCCTGGCCTCTGCGTCAGCCTAGAACCCTCTGTGTCAACCTACAGATGCTTTGTGTTGGCTCTCTGGCCCTCTGTGTCACCCACGCAGACCCTCTGGCCCTCTGTGTGGCTCTTGTTGGTTCTGTGTCTGCCTCTCTGCCTCTGTGCTGGTCTCCCGGCACTATCTCTGCCTCGTGCTAGTCTCCCGGCACTATCTCTGCCTCTCTGATATGCACTCACTGCCCCTCGCTGCAACTCTGATCACTAGTTCGATTTCTCTCAGCAAACCCCGATCCAGAAAATCGAACTAACTGATCAAGTTGGTGTGTCTCCAACTGACCCTCAAGCCTCCTCTTATACTTTTTTTGTTGAATCTTCAACGGCCGAGATTAAATCTCTAATCAACGGCTAATATTAGATTTGGCTTGATCCATGTCATTTAGAACCTTCTCACCCAGCTTTATATTAATACCCATTAATATTTTTATTTTCCTTAAGTTTACACTTAGGAACCCATTAAAAATATTAATTGTTTTAATATCTTTCTAACCGGGTGGAATTTCCCCAAACCATTTCTGGGTCTTGGAGATCTCATGTGTTTTTGCCTCTCCTCCAATGTTCATGGCTAGAGCACATCCGATGCTACCCCAAATCAACATCATTATGAAGACTGAACCTAGTTACACTTTTCAACACTCCCTCTTAACTAGGGAGGTATTCATAATGGTACTTGGTTATTCTCAATCTGAAGAAATTCTCATAAGAAGAATTTCATATTGGTAACTCATTCATATAGCATCATATCAAACAGCATTGTTACATCGCACGACCTTGACTAACAGCGCCATCTCTCCACAAGATCTGAGTTCAATTTTGGCGAGACCAATGATTTATAGATACTCTTATCATTGTCTCCCTCGGAACATCCCCTATCCGGGTACTCAAGGTGTGTTCCATAAGGACTATTCTTATCTTGGACTCCCCAACCCTCAAAAAATATTGGTCCTCCACGACTACTCTTCTATTGGATGCCCTATCTCATCCTCAAAGAGTATCGTATACCAAATAATTACCCAATCCTCCATTCTGTCTTCCCAAGTGAAGACTAGAATGATGTGTCTATCTCTCCCTCTCGGATAAGGAGGACATATTCTAATAAAGGAATGTACTCATTCTTACAAAAGGAATGTACCTAAGCTCCCTCTTGGCCTAGGAATTTCCAAGTTTCTTCCAAGTAAGAAACTTCTTTTTAGGCTCCCTATTAACTAGGGACCTACAACAGCTCCTCATGTGGAGATCATGGAACAACCAACTACTTGAAGAGCTCCTTCCTTTGATGTCATGAATTTATTCTTCATTATGGCATCTTCATCTTTGGGACTTCTTCATAGGGCATAGACCATCCATCACTTTCGTCGTGAGTCAGTCATGTCCTAATTCCTTTCATCAGAAAGTGATTCATCAGTTTTTCCGTCTGGCTTTGCTTCATGTCATGTTGCTTTCTTCATGTCATATTTTTGGAAGGATCTTACATCCTTTTATATGGTCTTCCTGCAAGTCATCCACAGATCTTCCCTTTGGCAATCCTACATAAGCCCATCCAAATATTAGTTCAAAAATACAAAATGAACACTTGAATCAAAATTACCTTTGTGATGGTCTCTTATCATTACATCTTCCTGTAGGTATCAGCATCCTGCATGCAAGTTGACACATCTCCCATAGATATCCATTTTCAAGGGTCTCCATCTTTTTTTGACTCTCATCAGAGCCTTCATATCTTTCTGGGAGATATTCCAGTCAACTCTTCTTGGTCTCGGATGTTGAATGCCTTTATCATGGTTGCATATCTCACGATCTCTTCCTTCCTTTTTCTTCACACATTCCATTCCCAGGAGCTTCTAATCAGAGTTTCTTAATTGTAGTTAGCTTCCTCATGATTCATATGAGAACATATTATGTTGATTTCATCTAGTGTGACTTATGCCTTCTTAAATCCTTTCAAAGGAGGAGATCCTTTTCCCTTGATCATGCTTCTCAAGATAGAAGTAGTGATCAATGTTACCTGCAACCATACAACATAACATTATAATATCAGATACAAGAATACATACCTCATTTATCTTTAGGTCATCTAGGCTTCTTTTAGTAGCTTCCTGGATTGAAAAGATCTTCAACCCCTTGATCTACTTCATCTCTTATGTCATCATACCATCATCCCATGAACTCCACCAGTTGGAGTTCCTAATGAAACACTTGCTTCCTCTCTAGATCGGTGAACCCTCCGATGAGGATTCCATCAGAGAATCTTGAGGATCTTGCATATCCCTATCCAGCAGATGTTTCCTTTTTGACTTGATGTATAATGAGCCTTGTCCTGGATGACTTCTTCCTTTCCTTAAGTTTGCAATGAGATTCCCAAGAGCTATATCCTTCATATTTGACTGCCATAGATTTTTTTCTAGACATCCTTCATGTTTCCTATGGTGATGTCACGAGCTCTTGTTTCTAATGCTTCCATGATGCCACGATGCATCTTTGTAATTATTATAGCCATATCCTATAACATAAGATGTGAGGGAGACTATCTCAGTCATAGTAGAGATCTCTTACTTCCTCTTTTTTTGTACTTCTTCTCTTCAGCTTCCTCCACTTCTTCGGTGATATGGGCTTCTTCTCTTCTTTTGATATTGTCCCTTTAAGACAATCTTTTCTGTGATGTCCATAATTTTACATCCATAGTATTGAATCTCAGCTATGCTCTTCTTTCTTTTCTGAGGACCAAATTTTTCCAAACTTCCCTTTCCTTCCTGCAATGTTTGAGTCCTTTAACCTTCAACACTTTTGCCCTCAACTTGTCTTCTTCTATCTTGCATAGAAACCACAAGTTGTCAAATGAGGTAACTTTCTTATCCCCATGGACATTTGTTACCTTGTTCATCATTTAATGCATTTAGAACAATGATGATTATCTTCTTATCATCTCTCCCAAATCTCGTCGTTGAGATCTTATGAAGATATCCCTTCATTCTTTCATACCTTCAATTTTGTGCAGATTAGATCTAAGTCATGTGACCTTTATCGCATCTTCAGAGAATATACATCTCTTTGATGTCTCCAATATTGCTATATGAGGGGACCTTTCACAAGAAACCCTTTCCATGAATTCAAACGAGACCTTTTTCAATGATGTGTTCAATGACTTCACTTTCTCTGGGGATTTTGTCTATCCTTTTTCATGCAAGGAATTTCAATGACCCAACCAACTTATAGATCTCCTTGCAAACATCAAGTCATTTTACCAAATTTAATTAAAGAATGAAAGATACTTACTTGACAAGTGAAGATGAAATCTTCTGCTTGATCACTTTGATGACGGTTGAAGAAGTTGTATTAGTGCTTCCTCTTGGATGATCTTCTTCCAAATGAAAAAGCCTTTCTTCAATAAAGAAGATTGCTCCTTTATGAAGAAAACGTCTTTTGATCTGGCTCCATTTGATGAGGATGATTTTCCGCTTCCTCGGATGATCTTCTTCAAGGACAAGGAGAGGATCCTTGCTTTCTTTATAACCTTGAAGATGATGACAATGCCTTCCAGCCTTCAAGATACTTCAACTTCTTTTGTAGTGAATGAGTGCAAATCAGAATTTCTTCTAGGGTTTCGACTTTCTTCAAGATGATGTGATCTTCGGCTTTAAAGTTCTTCGAGCTACCTTTCTTTGTAGATAACTTGACGAGCAGACTTTGTGGTCTTTTGATGATGACTAGAGGATCCAAAACTTTTGCTATTGTAGATTGCTTCTTTGATCTAGAATTTTATTCTTCAATGTAGATCTTGATCTTTTGCTTTGATAGCCTTTGACTTGCTTAGATGCCTTTCTTGAAACTCGATCCTTTAGTGTCTCTTTGATTAGATACCCTTCCTTCGACTTTAGTACCTTAGCTCTGATACCATGTTGAGAAATCTAGGGCATTAGCATTAGGTAATTTCTCTTTGATTAATGACTGTTTGTGAAAGCATTTTCCTTCTTTAGATTAGGATCTTCTTCTTGTTAGATTATTAGTGTTCTTCTTCATCAAACAGTAACCAAAGCATGAACATAAATATACAAGACACACAGCATGTAGGCTATGAGCCAGGGCCAAAACCTCTCACTCTTTGAGCGGAAAACCCGCACAAATTATTCTTATAGAGATTCCAATTGACGAATACCAAGACCAAGACCCTTGACCTATTAGCCACTCCAAGCCCAAGACACTAGCTCTCTTGATAGTCAACCTTCTGCTTGACTCCCCTTCCACTTCGGCATTCGATGACCTATAGATACATTAGAGATGATACTGGGACATAACAATTTAGTGTCACCAAAATGTGACCACTGTAGTAGCGCTGAAATGCTTGTCTTCTGAATTCATCACTGAACTCTTTGACTGTGAGACAGCGCCCTTATCACGCTTCTTCACCAAACTTATCACTGCATTTTCTTCGACCTTGTCACTGTATATATCTAAATTGTGTTTAGCCCTAGACAAGGACCCGAAGTTACTTCTTCTTCTTATGATTGTGGCCTATTCCACTATCTATCCTAATTCAAAGAGATATCTAACTTGTCCTCTGTTCTCTGATCCGACTTTTGGGGGAGGTCCTAGCATCTCTTAGTTGTGATCACCTTTTAAACACGTCCTTGTTGTCCCTTTTATCCAAGAATACCTCCGAACAGTGAACTGTAAATACCCATCCAAAAATCACAGAGCGGTCTAAATTTCTCACTGTCTAATGCGAAGAGCTCAGCCGCATATATATAGTAGTTTGTCTATGAAATAAGCGGAGCTGAGATTGTCGAATAGGTGTGTCTATTGAGGTAAGCCGACATGAGTTCTTCCATATAGTTTGGAGGCCGGTTGAAGAGGATGGCTAGTGCTTGTCGTTGGAGGGCTATCTAGACATTTTGTAGACTCATATACATTGATATATCCCCAAGAAGGGTTCTTCATTCATGACATAGAATCTTTGATTTTTAATGACCAATCCTAAGGCTCTCAATGGGAGCCAACTAAAACAAAATCACTTGCTCATGAAACCCATGAAGCAAGGCTTACAATAATAATTTTATTTTCTTCGTTACATCATTTACAAAAGTCACAATTACATGTCATTATGAAGACTGAACCTAGTTACACTTTTCAATGTGCTAGCTGGCCGGTTGGATGCAAAGTGTGGGAGAAAAATTTTCTTTTATAGGGTCACCTACTTTTGGTGGGTAACAGTCATCATAGATACACTTTTTCGAATCCTAGTAATTTAGAAGGAATAGCATGCCTAAGAGCTTCCTGGGCGTCCTTCATTTTAGTATCAAAAACTAAAAACACAAAGATCCTTGAAATTTTTCTTTTATTTTTTCATCTTATATCTATGTTAATCACCTTGTACATAAATTCTTTCAAGATCCTTGCCTTCATTTTACCTGTTAGAAGTACATCCTAATTCCATCTTCTCCATTTGTATCCCGGTTTATCTTGCCTTCATTGCAGCATCCTTAGCTACATATTCTTCAAATTCTCAAAGGATGCACTCCAAAATTCTGACACAATCTCGGATTTTTAATTAAAAAATATTTTCTTCTAGCACTCCATGTTTCTCACTTGGTGTAGTTTTTATTATGATTGAAAATAAAATATTAAACTCTATTTCTCACCTAGCTTGGCCTAATTGATCTTCCCCAAGCTACCATTGTCATGTCTTTGGATTAAAAATAAAATACTAAACTCTAGTTCTCACCTAGCTTGGCCTAATTGATCTTCCCCAAGCTATCATTCTCTTTAGACCTTCGAGAAGTTGTCCTATGCACAATAACTTCCCAACATGAAAGACCCAATGGACGATAAACAACATTACAAACCTTCAACATGATGCAAATATAATCGTCATAGAGGCATAATAAACATTTTAATGAGTATTTGCTCAAAAGAATCTGTATTGCTTAACGAGATGAACTTTTGCCATTTATTGGTATTCAGCAAGTAGAATCTACCTAATACTACCAAAAAAAATGGATTCTTGTTCATTTGAGTCTCAAAAGTACTAATTTGATATTAAGTTACTTTTTTCAAGTGATTTACCATTTTTTGCAAGATCCTTGGCTTTTTGACATAAAATGCTAGACATATTACAAAAACATTTTTATCCTATGATCATGTAAAATATTGAAAGCAACTTGTAAATTGTAGTTAAAGGTATTGGCTTATGGAAAGAAGGCATACCTCTAATTCTACCAAAGTGAGATAAATCAACAACCTGTACAAAAAAATAAGTATATGAGAGAAGACATACTCCTAGAAGAACATTGAACTTTCTTTATCGTAAGATATGCATTGACTTTAATTATAGATTAAAATAGTTTTAGAGAAAGCAAGTAAAATATACTCATGCATGTCAAAACAGCAAAACAACTTAATCCTTGTTACCCACCAAAAGTGGGTACCCCTAGGAGAAATTTTCTCATAATCATCTTCTTCTAGCCGGCAGTTGACAACCACCTCATAGCTGATGTGATGCGGCATTTTATCTCTGCCACCTGCATCAGTTATGTGTTTCCTCAACCATTTGTCAAGAGCACATGTTAGAAGGTGGGAAATCTGATCCAAAATGTATGTTATTCATTGAGCAATCGGGTGTTATGCTTGTTTTGCATTTGGGCATTTGGCATGGCCCATGGGATATAGGGTGACTTCAAAAAAGGAAGGGCTTTGACATGGTTTTGTTTCCTCACCTTAAATGGGGGGTTAATCTTCAATCCTAGTCCAGTGGGACCTCCCCTAATGTGTCCTCCAAGGTTGGCAAATGAGCTTCAAAATTCATGCTCAGCCTTCAAACTCGCCAGCAAGGGGTCAGCTCCTCTAATATACAGTGATATTAGGCTCAAATAGGTCAACCGTAGGACTCCACTTCTCCACATACATATGTCAGCCCTGCCAAATTTAGTGGGTATGTTTGCTCACCTATATGTATGTATGTATGTATGTATGTATGTATGTATACACACACACACACGATAACTTCATTCCTCATTAATGACAGACTTTAACTTCAGTCTGCTGGGCCATTATGTTCCAGAGCTAGGTCATAGATCTGTATCTCAAATAGCACATGATGCACCTTTTAATTCTTGTAGAATTCTTTGCAAGGAGCATGGCATAAAATCACACATTTTGCAGTGTTATCAAGCAAAGATTTACTGAATCATCTCTGCACTAAACAGCTGAGTGACTGATTCTTTCTCCATCAAACTAAGACCTTTATGCACTTGATAGTGAACCAATGAACTAGTAGCAGCCTACTCTAAATACCAGTTGAAGGGGTGACCTCTTGCTGCTGTAATATATCAAAACAGGCCCTTTACATGCTGATGGCTGTTACAGGCCCAAAATCCTATGAGTGCAAGTATTATTTCCAGCCCCTTCGGGATTTTGCATTTATATTTGGCACCGTATTCTGCTGCTGACATTTGTTGAAACTGGATCTTGCTTTTGTTTATACAAATAGCAGTCTTCTTTCTTCCTCCACAGGCAATCTTGTGTCACAGGTGATATTTAGATGCTTCTCATTCTTCACTGTATGTTCTTGTCTTAATGGTAGCTGCCATAGTAAGACAAGTCATCATCTCATCAGGATGGCAACAAGCAAATGTTTGTATCATGAACATAGAATACAACAACCCAAGAGACAACATGCAGACAAACCCTTCTGGTCAAAGTAACAAATTAGGTAGGAAGTTCAAATCAGCTCATTTCAATGTGGCACTCTCCTCTGTCCACAGAAAAACAATAAGGAGAGCAACCATATCGACCAGAAAACCTCTAACTCGTGTAAGATGACCTCCAGTATGTGCTATGTCCATTTGTCAAAGGTGTTCTACACAGTATCAATCAAGAGCTCTCTCCAAAAGCTATGGCAAGATGCTCCCATCATCTGGTTCCCTTCTGCTAGGACCCCCGAACTCACTATCATTACAAAAGGCGACAATGCAGACATATAATCAAAGCTGTTGGGCCATTCTTGAATCCTTGTTCTTTGTTCTTACATTTCATCCATGGAGTACCATTCACATGGAACTACACAAATGATAAAACTTTTAAATTCCCTATCTTCATCTTCTGTGGCTTGTCCTGTGAGACAATTTCATGGCCAGTCTCTGCAATAGAATTTTCTACATTGCATCGATCAGTCTCTGAGCTCATCCTTTACATTGTACATCTATACCTACTAAATAGCTCCAGGACCACTCTTCCCTCGCCCTCTAGTCTCAAACAAAATGGTAGGTAACAAGGCTCATTAGATAGTTCTAGTCACTTAATGAAAAAGGATCGTCATTTTTAAATAAATCCCACTAGGCGGTTGGTACTCATTAATGATGGGACCACATTAATTAGCATTTTGCCAATAAGAAACTAGTTATAGATCTAGGAGGCTATGTAATATTTTCTCAAGAATTTTTATTGGGTTGGAGCTCTGCTCAAAGGAGGTCACCCAGTCGAAGAGATCGGTGAATATTGTTCTCTCTTAGGGAATTATCAACGCAAGGGTTATATTCTTCAGGTTTAATCTCCTTGTCCCTTGTATTTATGCACTTATATTTCTCTGAATATTGTTCAAGTTCCGTTATTTCTGCTGGTTAAGTACATTACACAATGAATGGTTGTTTTGTATGTTCGTGAGTAATCATGCATGCAAGGCAACTTAGGCTTATTCTCTAATGAGAGAACATCTTTATATCCAGATCTGATGTCATACTGAAGGAAGCACAATTGATTCTTGGTGCTGTCTCTTTACTATATGTTGGATTCAGATTTAAGATGTGGTGAATTACTCTAATAAGAAAGATGAAAGAACAAGACATTGATATCTTCTTAATAATGTTGTAAGGTAGATTATGATTCCAAGGGATTGCTAGTCAACAAATAGGCAGCTGATATCATAACTCTCATAGGCACACTTTTTTCTGGCAATCTGTTTCTTTGATGTTAGTAACATATTCATTTTATCCAAATCAAATGTAAAGGCCTTCCAAACACACAGCAGTTAGATTCTAGAACAAAACACATACCGCAACACCATCCTCCACAGCCTTCAAAGAAGCCTCATCATTTCCAAATGTCTCCACAATGCCACCTGATGAAAGTTGTGCACCCATATCCTTCATAATAACCTAGGACAAAAAAAGATTTTCATTAAGATAACAGATAGCATTTCTGTGTCCACAAGAAATTGAAATCTGTCCATGAGAGAGAAATGAACTGCAAATTTCATCTTTGACTTTACTATCTCAGTTAGAAGTTAATATTTATATTTATTAACATGGGAAACAAAAGAAGACAAGAACCATTCGTAGCTAAGGACAGGTAAAAGACTCAGAATGAATGGACGTCTATTGACAATCATAAGTTATGGACGAAATAGATATATTCTTTAATCTGTTGTTGAACCATTCATTGCATATGTCATTCTTTCCAAATGTTGTTTATATTAATTCATAGCACACATAAGTACATCATAGAACAAAGAGTTACATCACAAAAACAACAGGGGTACCAGGAAATCCCCCTAAAAAGACCAAAAGGGAAAGCATATGCTCCAATGCACCAAGACAAAAGGATCCAACACAACAAAAGGCAATGAGTTCAACTTTCACAAATTCCTAAATATCCTCAAAGTCTCTATTACCCACCAAGAAAAGGGTAACCCAGATGATAAATTTTTTCTCCTCCTTAGACAACTAGCTAGCCAACAGCCATATATGATCAGCACATAACAAGATGCCAGGATCCTCCACTTCTTGCTCTAGTCAAATTTCTCTCTCCTGTCCAACATTCCATCTTGAAGGAAGTTTGGTCATCCATCAGCACGTACTTTAACCAATTTTGCAATCATGGACCAAGTGGGATCTACAATTTCATAAACATTTTCAGCCATTCAAGTAAGTCCCTTATCAAACCTCTTTTCATTACTCTATAGTGCCTAAGATCTATATTTTCCTGTATTTAGAATAATTTTTTCACAATTTCCAACCACTTTTATAGATTTAAATTAAATCTGAAAATTTTAAGGTGAATTTCCCAAGAGGGTTTGTTAAAATTGGCAACTAGGGCCAAATTCCAAATTGGGTTTAATGTTCCTAATAGGAAATTAACAGTGAACAACCAAAGACATGCAATAAATATAACGCAAAAAAACTTCAGTAAATATTCATAAGACAGAAAATGCTCCTCAATGCCAAAATGGGCAATTTTTATTAATATCCAGCTGCTGGAGTACAATAGGAAATAGAAAGAGTGCACCTAGGCTTGCACAAGGCAATCTACAAGCCTCAGGTGATCAATATGTCAATGCCCAACTGCTGTAGAAATTCGTCCTCCAGAATTCTGTGTTGGCCCAGTTTTTTTGCACTGTTGGCTGACTTGGGACCCTGATCCAACCCCTCAAATCTGCCCTGAAAATTCTGTAAAATTAGGACTGGAATCCTTGCCAAAAACCCAGAAAGGGTTTGCTTTGGTTTTGAACCTCAAAATTCGGCCCCAAATAGCTTGGCCCTTCTCCACAACTAGAAATTATCACCTGTAGCAGAGAATGATGTTTCCTGCTCCCAAAATGCCAAGAAACTCCCCCCCTCCCCCCCCCAATGTTCCTCCAACCAAAATCTAAGCAACACAACTCCTCAATCCTCTGCCCAAGACTCCACTCACTTGACCCACACAAATGACTACACAGGCCTGTAGGTGATGACACAGTCTCTACGCCTAGCAATTTCGTCATGCATGAGGGACTCACTCTCCACCTGTAAATCCTCCTACTTAAATCGGAATTTTGCCAAGAAACATCCCAACAACAATACAACCTCCAACTCCGGCACCAATCTCCCTCTATGTCAGTGTGGCTCTCCCTACTGCGTCCTAGCTAAACCAGAATGGCGTAGTGCTGTGTGATGCCTCTCTCCCAGCCTCCAAATAAGATCGAAATCCTTCCTAGGGTGGCACTCAAGGTCCACCGAAGAGAAAGTTGAGCTTCACTCCTTGGGAAGCTCTTGTGCTAAGCAGCACTTGTAACTTAGCTGAACAGCTAGAGTAACAACGGATAATCAAATGTCAAAAAGCCCCTAAAATAAGAGCCTCACCTCCAATTATAGCTATCCATCCCTCATGCTCCTTGTGGGCTCCACCCATGAAATTCCCCCTCTCACCCAAATCGAATTCCTCCATGGGGCGTGTATTCCCTTGGAGTGGCCCACACTCTCCACTTCCCATCAAATTTCTTGGCATTTCTAATGTTTGGGGGTGGCACCTTTATAAATTTTCCTTTTTCACCCGTTTTTCCTAAGTTTATATGCCAAATATTTATTAACTGCCAAAAATTGCAAAATTGAAAATTCCCTTAGCAAAATTATTAATTGGGGACATGACAGTCCTCCCCACCAAGAATTGTTTGTCCTCAAGCAATGCCTGAACAAGCGCCCCTCTATCATTTTACCAAAATGGCTACTGCAAATGATATGGGGTCCCAAATGTGCCACTGAGTGATCCCTGTCCCCAACACTATCCTGTCATGAAGGACTCAAGGAGTCCCTCGATACTAGGACCCCAAGTTGTCCTGGTCAACGTGAAACACCTATTGCTCCACTCACTGCCCAACCTGGTATAGGCACCTGAAGCCCTCAGTGTACCATCAGTAAAGAAAGAAACGCGATCATATAAAGCCCTGTCTGTCTCCCTGTGCAACTGCTCTACTAAGTCATCCATCTCATGTACTCGAAGGGTGGGCACCCAAAGATAAAATCCCGACCCTGTTGAGATAAATTCTTGCTCGCACGAGCTTCCCCTGAACTCCCCCTGTTGGTCGTCCCTCCATGCTAGTGAAGTCCCCCATGCCAATAAAGAATCACTAAAATCCAATGGAAGGTCAAAATGATCTCCCCCTGTCAAACCCATCTCACCCCCAAAGGTAGTTGAACTGTCAAGTACTATGATGCCAGGGTCCCTTGCTAATCTCAAAAGGATACCACCATGTCAACACTGTGCCACTCTGACTAGCGGCATCCTCCCCTCCTGGACCCTGATGGAGTAGAATCTGTGGGGGCCAAGCACATCCCGCTGGTCATAAGACCACCCATGTGAAGTGTTATCCCATCTCGGGAAGTCCCTGAGAGGTATCATGCCTACTGCCAAACTGAGGCCCAACAATACCTAGATGTCCTTCCCTAGTGGGAACCCTCTCTCCTAAGTTTGTGACCCAACTACTCTACCCTGTAGCTCAATGGCCCCATACTAATCTCAAAGTGAGGTCAATGTGTAGGAATTGCGCCAGTCTAGGCATGACTATGACCCTCTCGTGCTCTTGCAGATCCATCCACTCCCTTAATCCTCTGTCGCAACCCCAGTAAAGGACAACTCTATAGTGTTGAAGACAATCCTGCTAGGGCATCCCATCAAAGCCACCATCTACCAATCCTCGTCTAGTCTCTAGCCTAAACAATAGCAAGGAAAGTCCTCCTCGGCCCAAAATGATAATCCCAATGTTCCACCAAGACTCTGGTGCGGGGAGACGCGGGTGCGGGGAGACGCACAGGGGGGACGTGTGGGAGTACCCTCAAATTTTAGGGAAATTTCGGGGGTGCGGGGAGTCGTCGAGGTATATATATATATATATATATAGATATAAAATTCAAGTTCATATTCATTGTTCATTGTTCAATAATGAAAGCATAAAATATTAAATAGACAATTGAAATTTGAATCATTGGTCCATCCTCATCATTCATTTTGATACATACATCATTCATATGACATACTCAAGTGACAAGTCTCATTATTGGATTAATTATTATTCATAAATACCATAAGATTCGAAAAACTAAAATAAAAATCAATAATAAAATATTCAAATACATTGATCCATATCATTCATCATTCAATGCCT